>PYUH01000040.1:1863649-1925965 GCA_016808085.1 Suaeda aralocaspica | reverse complement strand
ATATATATATATATATATATATGCATTTTAACTCAAATATAATTATATGATATGAAGGAGATAAGCTGCCATTGGGTGCACCGTCGCTTATGATGTCCCCTCAGTTGGAGAACACAGTAAGCAAGGAATTAGTGAAGAAGAGGGATGAGAAATACCAGATATCAAGTGATAATATGATCTCATCAAGGGCTAATATCGTACCGCCGGAAAACTTGAACACATATGCAGATCATTGGAAGATCTTCCAATGATCAAAGGCAGGAGTCAGCAAGCTCCAATGTTCAGTTTTGTAGTTGTTGCTGCTTTGCACTTTTTTTTACATCAAACCTTATTAATTATAATAAATTATAGGATAATTTGTAGTTTAATTAGCATATATTGTTACCACTTTATTTTTTAAATTAAAAAACGATATTTTGATCAAATATATAAATTATATATGAGTTTCAGCTTAGACTGTTGTTAGCGTGATAATATAACAAGGTTATAGGGCTGGGTTCGAATTTCATCTGCCCATCCTTTCTTATATCATGAGCAAACCACGACTCACATTATAAATAATTGTCTTGCAAGTTTGATGGCGTGGAGAAAGCTTAAGTATGAGGTTCATGAAGGTCTTGTAGAGCTATCATTTTCGAAGTAGGTGATGGAGAATATTAGAGGACCAACTCAACCAAAAGTTTAAGCTAATGGTTGAGGTTCAAGAATTGGTTTCATACTTTATCACGCCCCCTCACACGAGAGCTCGTTGGTCTTGAAGTGTGAATGCAACATGGACCTCCCATACCCTGCGCTCAATAATTCCACTTAGAAGGGAGGGGTGGATGAGATTCAAATCCGTGACTTTTATGTCACACTGGCTCTGATACCATATTAGAAGACCGATTCAATCAAAAGCTTAAACTAATAGTTGAGGCCCAAGAATTAGGTTTATACTCTATCAGAGAATATTAAAGGTGTGACCAAAATGGCCAGCTAGTGGTTTTTGGTGTAGCATGTTGGTGGTTGTGGAGGTGGTGCAATGATTGTGGCTTTGGTAGGTTTGATAACATTGCCATTGATGAATTGAGCTTTATTTGTGCTTGATCGATTAGGTGAAGAAGACCATTTGAAGTGGCTGGTGCTAAGAGTATTATGTCATGAAAAAAAGGAGTGGTGTTAAAATATAAGATTTAGGTAGTATTTATTACACTGATCATTAATTTTAAAATTTACTCTAAATAATAGATCAAGATTTTCATAAAAAATAAGGATGATCTCAATTTTTGTTTTTGGAGGAAGAAAAATAATGAAAACTTGTCATGTTTTAAATAATAACATCAGCATGACCAATTTTAGTAATCAGTTATAGAGGTATAGATTTCTCTCGGAATACACTCATTGACTTCAATTTCGTCCGTAAAATCAAGAGAAAGTATTGGTCAGAAGAGACCAACATCAAATATAGATGGGAATTCTGTAACACATAGATAAGCTGATGTTAAATATAGATAAATTACTCTGATATGTAGATCATATACTCTTATATATAGATAGTAAACTTTTTTTTCTACAGCGTGTTTTCCATGAGGCTGGTTGCACAATAAAGAAATAGTGCGGCTAACGGAAGTTGACACCGTTAACTTGCCTTTAATTAAAAAAAAGAAAAGAAATTAAAAAACCAGAGGCAATAAATACTGTGAAATTTCAATCGCAAAAACTCATTCAGCCTCAAAACCTAAAACAACATCAATCCCTAAAAAATCTCCAACACAAAAAAAAAAAAAAAAAAAAAAAAAATTGCAAACAAAAATGAAAAATCAATCTGAAGCTACATCAAGCTCTACAATTACCACTAATTCACCTACAAATTCAACTGCAAATTCACCTACAAATTCAAGTACATATTCCACCACAAATTCCACTACAAATTCAATATATAACAAATGCTTAAGAAAGAAACGAATCATAAGAATCGATGGAATTGGAGGAGATTAAATATTTATTATAGCAATTGGGATTAAATTATGAAGAAATTGAAGAAAACATTCAAAAAATTCACGAAATACAAGGTTAGTTTTAAATTAACAAATTAATTAAAGCTAATTAACAAATCATACATACATAACTTACATGAAAATTAAGAAATCATGCTTAATTTGACTGAAATTCGAAAAATAAAGCAAAGAAAACATACTTGGAACACTTTGACTGTCGAATGAACTCTTGCACCACCTTTATCCAAAAACTTCTTCTTAGGCATAATTGAAAATCAATATTAAAACCAGCCAAAAAAAAAGGTAGTCACAGAAGTTGAATTCAAATTTACTGAATAAAGAAGAAAATGAAGAAAAAGAAGTAGTGACGAAATTAAAATCACAAAGCATAAATTTCACAGATTAACGAAATGCAAATCGAAAATTGAGAGTATATCACGAAATTGAAGATGGAAAAGAAAGAAAACACAGAAATTAAGAAAGAATTGAGGAAAAAACATAAAAACCGCAATAAATGAGAGAGAAAATAGTTTACATAATTTATTGTAAATTTTTTTTTTTAAGTTAACAGGAAAAAAAGGGTTTTAACTCCGTTTGGGCCATCTTGTAATTTTGTGCTGGTTGCACCATTTGCAAACCATGAGGCCAACTTCATATAATTTTTTTTTTCTATAGATGAGTTAACTTTATGTATTAATGGATTTATAAATCAGTTACTCTTATAACTAGATACTATACATACTCTTTATAGATGGATATATCTTTATATATACAGATTAATTACTCTTATAACCAGATAGTATACTCTTCAACACAACACACCTATTGTCCTATAGAACATAAACGACATACTTGTGTGAATGTATGACCTTGAATTCTAGATATTAGTGGTGATGGTGCAATGGTTTCGATGGAGGCGAGGTGTCTGAAGCATTGCAAGTGGTGGAGAGGTGGAAGAAGGTGATGATAACTATGGATGAAGTTTTAGAAGAAGTTACTTGGTGGTAGCTATGGAAGGTAGTGGTAAGCCGGTAGCTATGAAATAGTCTCATTTTTCTCTTTGCCTCATTCTCTTGATCTATCCAAACAATAATAAATGAGTCTTTAATTAGATAATCAAAAGGCGACATTATTATTAGAGAATCGACATAAGATGGGATTATTTTTGTTATATTTTTATTAAATTAGATTGTATTTTGGATTATCGATCCTAAAGTAACTTGAACTGAAATAATCTAACATGAACTGATTATTCTGGATTGCTTCCGAAATAACTTGAATTGAACTAAACTAACAAAATTTCACAATGATGATCGAACATAATCTAAATTGAAGCGGCTCAAACTAATCTATGTCAATCTATATTGTAGGTTTACCCGAATTGATACGCCACTCGCATGGCATAACCGAATTAGAAGTTTAGTCTAACAAATAAACACATGATGACATAAGAACATAACTCCAAAGTTGTCAACGTATTTGTCACGGCAACACTACAAGATCGAGAAGAACATCTCCATCTAAAAATGTCAAGAAGACAATAACCTTTCACCAAAAATTAACACAACATACAATAAGCCACTAGTATCTCTTTTTCATCCCCAAAAGGTGTTATCACATTTCACATATACACATGTTCCATTTCAAACCTGAAAAGATTCCGTGTTTGTCTATTGTAACTAACAATCCTAACATTATAATGAATTACTCCTTCAACGTTTCTTGAGTTGCTACCATGAGTACCATCTACATTATCATTAGAAGTTGACAAATCCATAAAAATATACAGTACTTAAAATTACTTAAAGAATTAGGTAATTATCATGGGTATATATATGAGATGAGAAGATGGTCATTCAAAAAGTATGAGTAGATGACATAAAATAAAATCTTTGCAAGCCCCCTACACATATCTAAAGAGATACGTAGGTTTTCAAAGAATTGTAAGTAGCAGTTAAAAAAAATTGAAAAAAAAGTAGTATTTCGTATTTTATTTCGGTTTCTATTAATACATCGATATACAGGGATAGATAAATTGAAATTGTTAATGTCAAATAACACACTCATCTAACCTAGTATACTCATAAGATAATTAATATTCACATGATAGATGTTGATATTTTTGGGTTCGAAAAAGTAAATCACAAATCACCCGACATTGATGCTTTTCCAGTACAAATTGAAACACGGCATCCTTGATTTCTTTGTTAGTCACATACATATTTTAAAAGATTGGAATCAAAAGCTTTAGCCATTAATTGAAATTAACAATTTAAGTTGGAAACAAATAAAATGTTCACTAAATTCCGTAGAAAGTGTAGATGAGATTCCATCTTGAGATAGAAAGACTAAATCATCTTTGAACTTGACTTTTGATGTTATTTTTTGTTTTTTCGAATGGTAGCATGAGTATGGCAACATTTTGGGTTTGTACGTGTCACATACATACTCAACATAGTTTAATAATTTAATATAATCAAATTATTAATTGTCCATATTTTTTTTATTATATTAGATTCCTCCAATTATTGCTAATTAATCTCACATAACGTCCATCTCTGTTGGTCAACTCTCCCACATTGTCTACTTCTCTTCCTGCACCTGCTCAATTGCGTCACCTATTAACAAGCAACCATTTACAATTTGCATATCCTAGTATCCTACTCCCTCATTATTTTATATTTTTTATGGGAATTCTACATGATGGATCAAATTGTAATGAAAAATAATGAAGAATTAGAACTTAGAACTAATTGTTGAGATTAATTTAAAAAAAAATTACTATTATTATTATTATTATTATTATTATAAAATGTTTTCAAAGATAGTACTCCGTAAATTAGACAAAAGTATTTAAATCAATTGATAGAAGCATCCCACAATTCAGAAAAGAAAAAATCATAATTGCTCAAAGGGTCTGTTTACTTCAACTGATCACAGTTGAACTGAATTGAACTGAACTGATTGAATCAGAACTAAACTGAAAGTTTTTTATGAATGATTAATGAATAGCAAAATAAGAGAAAAGCTGAACTGAAGGGAGCTGAAATGAACCGAACTGAACGGATTTTAAGTTGAAGTAAACAGACCCAAAGTATATAAAAAATAACTACATGTAAAAGTAAATCAAAATAGGGTAAAAGTAGAACAAAATTGCTCAAAAGTTAATACAATAAACTTGCAATCTAAATCCCCTTAAAATAATACTTTGCAAAAATTACGATTTGTTATTAATGGTCCCTAACACGAGAGCTCATTTGGCTTGAACTAATGGTTGAAGTCTAAAAAGTGGTTTTATACTCTATCTTGGAGGTCTAAACGAGAAAATAATTATAGTGATATACAATTAAAAATATGTCTATTTACACCTTCAAAATTAAAAAAAAATAGTTCTTAAAATATTTAAATATGTGTAAATGTTGCAACTAAAAAAAATAAAAAGGAAGTATTTTATATTATTATTAGTAGTCTTATATGTGTGCATAAGTGGTAAATTTTATTGAATTTTTTTATCATTAATTACCAAAAGTAAAAGTATGTTTGAAAACTATGATTTCACTCACTAATGACTAATGAATCTGAACACTGTTTGAAAGAATTTAAAATTATTTCAATAATTGATTTTTATTAAAATTATCACTGCCTAATAAATCTTTTTAAGCGATGCATATGTGTAGTTAAGGGTGCAAATGGGCTGTCGATGCATTAAAGCTCTTACATTTGAGTGTTTAGACTTGCAAACAACTCGTTTATAACATGTATGAAGCTTATATGCTATAGGTAGTATATAAGAATATAAGATCAAAAATAATAATAAGCTATTATTGACATAAATATTTATGGAGAGATAAAATTTAAATCACAAAAGAAAAATGTAGGTAATATAAAAAGACTTTAATTTTGCATAACTCATTTACTCATAATTAATAAGCTTGACTATACCCTGCTTGTTCAAGCTCAAGCTAGACTACTCCTACACGAGCCCTAAGTTTAAAGGAAGTAAAAAAAGAGGAATGTTATTCGTCGTCCGTATTCGTCTACATTTTATGAGTTAATGGATAATAATACCCTTGTCTCCAAAGCATTGACAATCACCCAACCATCACTCAGCCACCACACACCAGCGCCACAACATTTATTTATTAATAAATAGATAGAGAGAGAGAGAGAAAGGGCTTGCAATTGCCTTGGATGCACGTCCCATTTTTTTAAAAATAAATAAATAAATAAATAAATAAATGTAAGAGGGTGTTGGTTAGTGGTTAGGTGTTGCAGCGAGTGGTAGTATGGTGGTCGGTTGTAGTTTAGGGATAAAGACATTATTTTTACTTTTGCACTTCAGTAATAAAATATAAACAACGCCAAGTAATTGTAAATGCATAATGAAAAATACTCTAAAAAAAAGTTGGTTTTGAGTTCAATCATGGTCAAACACATGATGATATGTGAATTTTTTTTTCAGTAATAAAAAGTTGGTTTTTTTTTACGGTAGTATTATTTTTCAATTAGTCTCGGTAAATTAAAATATTAATCTCTCAATATTTTTTTATTTGCTACAATTATTTTTTTTTTCATCTTTAAGGACGTAGCTTATAAAATTAACATCTCAAGTTTAGTATAATAAAAACTATATTTTCGAAAAATACAAATCAAATAAGATTTTATATCATTATATTTTTCATTACGTATCAAACACCTTATAATATAAATATTTTCAAAAATTCTAACATTGAGGGTGTAAAAAAATACTATAACACAAAAATCTCAAAAAGTGATTTCTATCTCTGAAAAAGAATAATCAAAATATCAAAAAAGCAGATTGCAAATACTATAGTCCACTCTTTAAAAACTGACGACTTTTTTGCAACAACTATTTTATAATCATTTATTTCCTCTATAAATTTATCCTCTGTTTGCCTTCAACATATTTCACAATCCCCTGCTTTCTGTTTCACTAGAAGTCTCACACTCAAAAAAAAAAAAAAAAAAAACCTCTCTAATTTATTTTTCATTGAATTCAAATTCTTTTCCCCAAACAACAAACATGTCACTTCTATCAGATCTCGTTAACCTTGACCTCTCTGATGATACTGAGAAGGTGATTGCTGAGTACATATGGTAAGTTCGAGTTTAGTTTCGTTCAGTTCAGTTTCGATGATAATAAATTAACTTACTTTTGCACACCATGTATTTGATAGAATGCCTCAATGAAGATATTATTCATTTTTGTTGCTCTTATTAATATATTAAATGGGTTTTTTTTTTTTTTTCTGGGGTTAAAAGTTTGCCTTTTTGTTTGGGTTTTTGGCGGCTTAATTTGTCCTTTATTTGCTTATCGTCTTCCCTTTTTTTTTTTTCTTAAAGATAGGAACTTTACTCGGTTAATCATTCATCGTTTCATCAAAATAATTAAAATAAAAGTTTTAATTTTTCTTGCTTTTACAAGAGTATATTATGTATTTATGTTTTTATTATAGATTAATATAATTAATATTATATATTCTACTTGTTTGTTGCTTAATGATGAATTTTTTGGCATTGGAGTGATGAATTACATTCCCTCTGGGTTTTTAATGTTTTTTATCCTAAGTAAAGGGTAAATAGTAAATGTAAATTTATCCCATAAAAACAAAAAATTTAATTTTGTTGTTGTTGTTGTTGTAAATCAATTTCAGGATTGGTGGATCTGGTATGGACATGAGAAGTAAAGCAAGGGTAAGTCTTTACCCTAATGACTCTTTTGACCTTCCACCTATTAAAAATTAATAATAATTAGTAAATAATTAAAAAAGTTATAAACTTTTTTAATTAATTAAAAAAAGTTGGTAACTTTTTTATGTTGGTAAGTTAAAATTAAGACTTATAATGGTTGGTTAATATGTAGACACTCAATGGACCTGTTTCTGATCCTAAGAAGTTACCAAAATGGAATTATGATGGATCTAGCACTGGTCAAGCTCCTGGTGAAGACAGTGAAGTTATTCTCTAGTATGTTGGACTATTTTTCATTGTTATTGATGATTATTGTTTAATTGATTGATATTGGAGTTTTGTTGTTCGAAAATGATTACTATGCGCCCGTTTTTTATTAGTTTTTTTTTAAGTGTTGCAACTGATAAGAAATGAATGTAGTATATTGTAGTGATAAAAATGGTTTGAAATTGAATGGTTGTCATTAATATTCATTAGTCGATTTGGTCACTTTCTCAAGATACTTGGACCTACATGTATATAAATCATGGAAATGGATTATGCATTCATTTAATCTTAGTTTTTGTGGTCCATGTGTAAATTATTGTTTGTTGTATAAAGAATGTGTTTGTAGCTCGAATATCGCTTTCGTATGCTAACAATTTAATTGAAGTAAAGGACAAAGAGGGTGATCCTTGTTTTTGTTGAAAGTGTTTGGATGTTAGAATGTTTTGAAAGCTATTTCATTTTCAATTTATTAAACATTTGAGCTTTGTCTAGTATATATTTCCTTTTTAGCGTACCTTTCTGGCATTGAGCTTAAATTTTAATTTGTATTGAAATCGCAATCATGGTTGTTACAGCCCACAAGCTATCTTCAGAGACCCATTCAGGAGGGGCAACAATATTCTTGTAAGTTCTTTGTAATTTTTGGCACTTCCGTTCGTAGTTGTCAAATAAGCATCATGCTGCTTCAAATGTCATTTATATGTTTAAGTTTTGTAATGCTAGTGTGAAGTGTAGAGTAATGAGTTTAATTTTCACCCTAGGTTATGTGTGATGCTTATACCCCACAAGGCGAGCCTATCCCAACCAATAACAGATACAATGCCGAAAAGATATTCAGCAATCCAGATGTTGTCTCTGAAGTACCATGGTATAACTATAGTTGATGCTTCTTTCCGTTGTTGGTTAATGCTTGCAGTAGTATTTTCGATGTATGATTGAGCTTTTAATCTTGTTAAATGTATAGGTATGGTATCGAGCAGGAGTACACCTTGTTGCAAAAGGGCATTAACTGGCCCATCGGCTGGCCTGTTGGAGGTTTCCCTGGTCCACAGGTGATTTGCTTGTGCTATTTGTGGTTATTTTCTATTTTGAAGAAATATTGATGGGTATTTAAGGTTATAATAGCCTAATATGTATTGACAAGAACAATTGATTTTGTGATTGCTTTGGGAGGGTTTTGAGAAATTTGCTTGTTTGTTTGACAAATGGGGTTTGTTGACTTTGTGATTCCAAATGATCATAAGTTTGCTTACGGAATTTGGTAAAAATGTGGCTCATTTGGTGATACTTACAGGGCCCCTACTACTGTGGTGTTGGTGCTGATAAAGCGTTTGGAAGAGACATTGTAGATTCCCACTACAAGGCTTGCCTCTATGCAGGAATCAACATAAGTGGAATTAATGGCGAAGTGATGCCAGGACAGGTAAATCAAACATTTCGTTGTACAACTGTGAAATCTGCGGTTCATGTTCGAGTATCTTATTGTATTCAATCTTGTGCTTAAAGTTTTTCAACCTTTTCTTCTTTAGTGGGAATTTCAAGTTGGTCCATCTGTTGGGATCTCTGCTGGAGATGAATTGTGGGTTGCTCGATACATATTAGAGGTACTTAAACGCTATACCTTCAAACCCTTTTTCTTTTAAAGTAAACTATCTTGACAGGCAAAAATAATCTTTACTTGTTATTTCTTCTATGTCATAATGTCAACACTCAATATGTAACTTTACATTGGGTTTTTCTGTGAACAGAGGATTACCGAGATTGCTGGAGTGGCTCTTTCTTTTGATCCAAAGCCCATTCCAGGTGACTGGAATGGTGCTGGTGCTCACACTAACTACAGGTGCTTGATTTTTACACTCGGAATACTATTTAAAACTTTTATATGCTACAATTTTGTACCATTTACTAAATGTTATAATGTTGATGGTTGTAGCACAAAATCTATGAGGGAAGATGGTGGCTATGAGATCATTAAAGCAGCTATTGAAAAACTTGGATTGAGGCACAAGGAGCACATTGCTGCTTATGGTGAAGGAAATGAACGTCGTCTCACTGGTAAACATGAAACAGCCAGCA
The DNA here is from genome assembly GCA_016808085.1 of Suaeda aralocaspica. Taxonomy (NCBI): domain Eukaryota; kingdom Viridiplantae; phylum Streptophyta; class Magnoliopsida; order Caryophyllales; family Amaranthaceae; genus Suaeda; species Suaeda aralocaspica. Next base: position 1,915,934 of record PYUH01000040.1, on the reverse strand, counting down.
TTTCGAACTTCTTGTGGGTGAGTTATTATATCTAAATCAAGAGACAATCTTTAGAATTTGTTCTGTTACTTCTATTCTATTGATTTAATTATTTCTTTCTTTTACCCTGTATTCGGACTTCTTCATCTTTCTTTCGTCTTTTGGTTCTCTAAGTAGTTCAAAATAAGTGCAACGAATACTCTTTTTTCACTTGGTTTTCCTCTATCTCTCTCCCTAACACATATTGACTCCTTGAGCACATGCAGTGTTATGAAAATTTACTTAATAGATTTTGAGAAATCTGGATCACAAAATATGATGGTCTTACTCATAAATTCGACTGCTTTACTGTCTGCAGGGGGTGGCTAATAGAGGTGCATCAGTTCGTGTTGGCCGAGACACTGAGAAGGAAGGCAAGGGATATTTCGAGGACAGGAGGCCGGCTTCTAACATGGACCCATATATTGTCACTTCCATGATTGCGGAGACTACTATTCTTTGGAAACCATAGAGCACCAAATTCAAATCTTTGATTTCCTCATTTCATTCACGTCATTTGCATCTTCTTACTCAAGTTATTGGGTACTTCCAGTCTATTTCAATTCCCATTAAAATTGGCTATTTATGTAATCTATTTGCTTTGCTTAAATTTGCTTTACATGTCGAATAACACCGATTCCTAGCATTAGCAGTAATTCATTAGTAGAAAGCGCTGTGTACCGTTCTGTTTCTAAACAGAGAAATGAAGAAAAATAAAACCTGAGATGGATTTTCTGTTGTCATTTGTGCTGAAATGTAATTGTGTTGCAAATCTTGAGAAAGTAAAATGTTTATGTCCAAATTTGGTTTATTTCTCAATTAAGATGTCAAACTGTCAATTGACTCATTTTAAATCAGTCCATCTTGTGGGCTTTTGCCTTTGGGCCCAATTGAGGGTTGTGTGATGGGCTTGGGCTTTGAGCCTCGGGCCTCCAGATGTACTCGATCTGGATTGGCAATAGAGATAAACAACGTTGGGAACAATCTCACCCAGTAAAATTTGGGTCGGAGCTATGCTTATTCTAAAAAGAATTGCTGCAGAATCCAATTAAAATCTAATCAATTCTTTTTTTCTTTTTTTTTTTGTCAATATAAGCAATTCAAACCAATAAATTGATTGACTAAACTTTGAGGTTAGATTCCTCTAGAAGAACAATTTTTGAATATCTAAATTTCGTAATCTAAAGCAATGGGTGAATAAAGATACATAAAACATGACGGAACAAGATTTTTATCCGTATTTTTTTGGTTGTGATAAATTCTCATGCAAAACTCAAAGTAAAATAAATTTGTTTGCGAGAGTAAAATGAATGAGGAGATATGAAAAACATGTGATGAAAAGAGATGAGTTTTTAAAATAGAAAGAAAATCATCTGTCATTTAAAGACCACCAATATCGACCTCCAATAGCTATTTCTACCTCTACTCCACCTCTTTCTCTCCTGCTCACCACTACCATCTCCTACGTTACCAACACCACCACCAGTTGTCTGACAATCATCAACGTACCCCTATGGGTTATTGTTTGGCGTAGAATATTACCCTTGAGGTAATCATTTGACACCTGAACCAGTCGATTGGGCAATCTTTTATATTGAAATTGACCAATTTTAATATATTTGTTTCAATAAGACATAAAAACAAGTTCCTATTCACCTCATCTTATTTTTAGTTATTTTCACGAAAAATAAGTTCAGTCCAACAAAAATAAGTTTAGTTCAACAAAAATAAGTTTAGTTTAATAAAAATAAGTTCAAGCCAGCAAAAAAAAAGTTGAGAAAAAACATACCTAAAGTTTAAGAGAACATAATCCTATATTAGCTACGTACTAGTGTAAAAGATCAAGGGTTGGAGCTCCTGCTATGTTCAAACTTGTTGTTACGACTTTAAGATGATCAATTTAGTGGGCACGACCAATTGGTATTGACTAGTAACCCATAATATAATACATTAATTCTCCTAATGTACTAGGCTACCAAGTTAAGAACCCAAAAAAACCAATACATTATAATCATGTTGCTAATAATCTTGGTTCTACTATTTTTAGTTGATGCTTCTAGTTCTTTTCCGGTAACCTTAAACTACAATCTGTCGAGTTGCTACGACAACTCAACTTACGGTCCCAATAGCCCGTACGTAATAACCAATATGAATGAGCTCCTCTCCACTTTGGTATCCCAAATTTCGACCTCCAAAATTGGTTTCGTTACACTCGAAAAGGCCTCACAAAATGATAATCAAGCTATTGTTTATGGCCTTGCGTTGTGTCGTGGTGACATGAACCCTCAAGATTGCCATGGTTGTGTCGATTTGGCTAGCGAACAAGTAATGAATGAATGTCCAAGGGCAGTTAACGCAATATTGTGGAAGGAACAATGTATGATACGTTACTCTAATAAGTCATTTTTTTCGCTACTTCAAACTCATCCTATGCAAATATCGAACAACTTGGAAAATGGCACAGAAGATATGTTTGCTTGGAATTTGTTTAAGAGTAAATTAGATGAAGTAGCATATAAAGCAGCAACTGATGTCGAATCCGGAAAAAAGTATGCTATTGATGCTTCATTTTTTGCACCCATGAACAAGCATTTGTACACTATGGCTCAATGTTCGCCTGATTTGACAATGGATAATTGCAGCAAATGTTTTGTTCAAGCTAAGTCCGCTTCGCTTGATCATCTTACGGGGCATGGTTCTAAAGGTTGTGTTGTGCTAATGCCTAGCTGTAGTATTAGGCATGAGTTTTATCCCTTTTTTCAAAATGAAGGTATGCTACTTTATGTTCTTATCTTCTCATTACCTAAATTAGTGGTACCTTTGATTTTTTTTTTCTTTTAAAGATTTGGTAGAGTATATACACTATTTTTGTGCCTCAATGGCTCAACCATTAACTTAATATGGTATCATTACCAGTGTGATAATGTATTCATGAGTTTGAATCGCATTCACCTCTGCTTAATTTCTAAGTTAAATTATTAAGCATCGGGTTGATGTTTAGTAACTTCACTTAAAATTGAGGAGTAGATGATATTTAAAACGCTTAACCTTTGTGTCATGTTTAACTCAACTAAAAGTATAATAATAAGCTGATGGTCGATGCCCAAGATCAAATATGATATTATATACTCCATCGTGGACTTCTTGTTGAGTTAGCTTCCCCTAGCCAAATCACTTGTTTGCTAGCCAAACCAATCACATACTACGTAAACCGGATTATTGGCGGAAATATAACTGAAATATTTGTATTGGTCTGGAGTAGACTTATTGGATCCCATGATGTTGATCATTACAATTTATAAATGTCAATGATGGATACGGAGGTGAAGATTTTTCAAAAGTATGAATTGTGAAAATTATGTATAGTGATACATTTTAGGGTTTTCAGTTTTGACCATGTACATATTACATTATTACGTATGTAATTCAATCGAGCTTATTGTCCACAGGACCACAAGCTTGATTGTGGTCAACCTTCTGATCACATATTCACATTGGACTATAAAAATTACATTTGAAAAGTGAAATTACTGTTTTTTTCTCCTTGGTAGCTGAGCGTCCCATAACTTTAAGTGTTTAGGAGCTACTAAGGCGAGTAATGAAAATTAATCTCAATATTTCCTAAAATTGAAAGGGAAGCTTTAGCCATTTGAGCTAACCCTTACTCTTTAGGCGTCCTGTACGTAGTTTGCTTGCGGTTACGTAATCCTTACTTAAAACAATTGTTGTGCCTTTGCAGGAAAGAAGAGAAATAATACTGCAGCGAAATTAGTTCCAGCAATCATTGTGCCGTTGGCTATCTTAGGAATGCTAATTGCCATAGGCACTTTTCTGTTTAAAAGAAAAAATGCTAACAAATACACTCCTTTTGACGGTGGAAATGGTAGTCCTTTAACTCTCAACTCTAACATCTATATCCAATTAATCTTAAATTTATGTTTTCATTCATTTGTAAGGTGTTATGATTCATATGTATTTGTGTCTTTAGTTTATAATAGGTAATACGCTTAGTTAATTGCTTTGTTGTTAATGGATAAAAATCTTATCTTTGTGGTTACTTACGTCATTAATTGAATAGCAATTGTGTCATGTTTAACTAGTTAGCGGAATAGTGGGTTTAGTAGCTTGTAATTAGGAGTTTTTTTAAATCATATTATACTTAGGTTATGGGCCTATATATATGGCTAAGTTTAAAGTCTTATTTTCTTGGTCAAGTGTAGTTTATTCTCAAAGTATAATATATTAATATGAAGTATAATTAGTGTGTTTATGTGTTTTTGTTTATGCTTCCACTACTACAATTTCCCTCTCTTCTCCAAACACCAATAGTTCAGTAATTTAAGTTGGTCTTATTCATATAATTTGAAATATTTACATGGTCTTATATGCAAAAATTGTATTGTTTATACTTTATAAGTTAATCTGAATACAAATCTGAAGGACCATAAGTTAAGCCACCATCCTAATGGTTTCATTACATAAGGCTACTCTCATTTGGCCCATGACTTGCTCGATAGTTCTTGTAGATTTGGCGTCCGCGGAGTCCTTGATCATGTATGAACTGAAAGTGCTTGAAGTCACCACAAACGGTTTTTCAGATGACCAGAAGCTTGGTCAAGGCGGATTTGGTAGTGTCTACAAGGTAAAATATGATCTAGTGACACGAATGTGTAATACTAATATCTACGTTTGATTTATCTCAAACTACATACTTCGTATATAATTTTATTTGACCATCAATATATTAATTTTTTATTGTTAATTCGTATCAAATTTAAGAAATAGGCATTGGTAACCCAATAAATTAAAGAGAATAATGAAAATCAATGCCACTAGGAAATTTTGTTTCAAAACCAATTGTAATGACTAATGAAAAGAGTATCTATCTCTGGCTGTATAGTAATTAGTTCCGATTAGTTTAGTTATATGTTGAAGTGAAAAAATTGAACGTGCGTGAGGTGAATTTTTTTTTTTATTTTAATCTTTTGAAAACTCGATTTCAGTATTGTTAGCCAAATCGATCATGATCAAATATTAACTTTATTTATTTATTTATTGCTATAATTGTATATATATTATAGGGAACCCTATCAAATGGACAAGAAATAGCAGTAAAGAGATTATCAAAGATATCTGGCCAAGGAGATGAAGAATTCAAGAACGAGGTTGTATTAATCGCCAATCTTCAACATAGAAATTTGGTTAAGTTGTTGGGATTTTGCTTAGCCAGAGAAGAGAAGTTACTTGTGTATGAATTTGTAACCAACAAAAGCCTCAACTACTTCCTTTTTGGTAAGCTCAAACTTTTTATAGCTCAAGAGCGTACAATATTATGTATGTAACATTACTTGAAGGAGTACCTTGTAAATTCCCATAAAGTAGTCATTTAATTTGGAAAACCTATATATTGCATGAGGCTAATATACATATTAGATGATCTTACTTGATAGGTTATGTCACTAACATATTACATGTAACACTAATTAAATTATGACCTTCACTTTGTAGGGGTACCAAAAGAAATAGAGTTAAATTGGGCTACGCGCTACAATATCATAAGAGGTGTTGCTAGGGGACTACTATACCTTCATGAAGATTCCCGGCCTCGAATAATCCATCGTGACTTAAAATCCGGCAACATTTTACTTGATGCGAATATGAACCCTAAAATTTCTGATTTTGGTTTGGCTAGGATCTTCGAGGTTGACCAAGCAGAGGATAACACTAATCGAGTTGTCGGAACATAGTAAGTACATAGTTTTTATATACTTTGTACATATAGTTGCTTCTTATTATTGTTCATGCATGCATGGTTAGAGAATTGAAGTTAGTCGAATTCATTTATAGCTTGCATACATAAATGATAATCGAAATTCGACTCAAAAATCGCTATTGAATCAGATGTATATGTTAGAAGACCAACTCAACCAAAAGCTTAAGGTATGGTTGAGGCCCATAAATTAGTTTTGTACTCTATCACGCCTAGAAATTGATTTTATACCCTATTAGTATAATGTGTGCTCACCCGTAACGATGCAACCAAGCTAAGCTAAGGTTGCAAACCCTTACTTAAATTTCTCGGTTTGTTTGATTAATTGTATATATTTAATTCTTTGCAGTGGTTACATGGCACCTGAATATGCAATGCATGGACAATTCTCTGTAAAATCAGACGTATATAGTTTTGGAGTGTTGATTCTAGAAATCATAAGCGGCAAGAAGATCAACGCAAGATTCAACTCATCTGAGAATGGGGACCTCTTGACTCATGTAAGTATGAGCAAATTATTTCTCTTAATTACAATCTATGTTTTGATTCATATAAATAGAACTCTCATATAATAAGATTAATATATAATAATGTCTTTGATCAGGCATGGAGAAGTTTGACAGAACAAAATCCTTTGGAATTTATGGATTCTACATTAATTGATACATATTCTAGTGAAGAAGTCATGCTATGCATTCACTTAGGGCTGTTGTGTGCTCAAGAGAACACAAATGAGAGACCAACCATGTCGTCGACTGTCCTTCTGCTTAACAATGAAACTACCACTCGGAATACACTTCCGATGCCTCAACGCCCTCAGACCTTCATTTATAGTAGTAACGAAACATCTCTTGTGTCAAGGTTAAGTCCACACTCAACAACGACCACAAGTAGTAATAGCAATAATGCAATGCAATTGTCAAAAAATCAAGTTACCATTAGTGAGATTCATGCGAGGTAGCTACAATTTGCTAGCTTGCAAGGTTAAGTACGTTATGCTCATTTGCTATTCCTTAATGAAAAATATGGAATGAGGTAAATAAGGATTGTTGCCTTGAATAATTGTATAGCATACGTATTGAAGCGGACTATATGGGGTCAATTGACTCCTAGAAAACTACTTCTTTTTAGTAGTTTTTATTTATGCTTGTAATTATTATCCCTTAATGAATTCTTCTATCTTGAGATTGAGTTTCGTCACTTTGAATTTATGAATAACTAGATTTGTTAGGTTTTCGAACTTAAGTTTTCTTTTTATTTTAGTTTGAGTTATAAGTTAGACACCGGCCATATTGTTTTAAACAAGGTAAGTGATGGAAATATTTTCCATTTAAATTGAAGTAATTGATTTCTAGCTCAACTAAATGCAAGGCTTTAAGGCTATGTTGGTTTTAGAAAAAATCTCTTTCTTAGAAAATAATTTTTCATCATTTTTCTATTCATGTTCGTTTGTTTTTGCAAGGCATTGAAATCCATTTTCAGGTGGAAAAATTCTTTGTAAATAAGATAATCTGTTTTCTTTTTGTAAACAAAATATACCAAATTTTTCTTCTCACTCCATACATTCTCTCATTTTTCTTTTGAATTTTCATTTTCACTGCATTGTGAATCATGTGGTCACCCATAACATGCAGTAAAAAAGCAGGGATAAAATTCCATAAAACTTAGAAGAAGTCTTTAAAAGCCGAAAACAAAGGTTATAATTCATAATTTTCAGAGGTTTAAGGGTCTCGGGAAATTTTTTTTGAAAATTTTAAAAAGGTTCCCTTATGGTCAAAATAGGAATTTAGAGAAGCTAATCAGGGTTCAAAAAGCCATAAGACATTCTCGAGAGAGCGAAAAAGACTATTGTTTTCTTATTCCAAAATATCTCCAACATGGGATGATTCGATAAAAAGTTTTTAAAGGCCTCACACATCGCATCTTGCCCTTATTATTTATATTAGCCCATAGCACGGGTTTCAAATCTAATCTATACATAAGGGAGTGGTATGAGGATTAAGGATAGGGATTGAGTATTAAATTACCATGTTACCCTCAATGAATGAAAATAAATAGTTAAAATGAAAAGAAAAGAGTTTAGAGGGATAATTTAGTAGTTTTAGTACTTATCCCATCATTATTCTCTATCTATACCAAGCATGAGATAATATTTATTTAATCCTATCCCACCCACTAATTATCTATCCTTAACTAACCTTTTTATCCCTCTTTATCCTATCCCTCGTACCAAACGCCCCATGAGTTTTAGAAAATAACATTTCTCAAAGAAATATAAATAAAAAAGGAAAAATTCATAAATATAATCCTAACTATGGGCGTTCACCTAATAAAAAGCCGAACTTTGATTAATCCAAAAATGAACCCAACTTTCATGCTCATTTTCCAATTTTGGACCCTCTTAAATTTTAGCCTGTAAAATCAAGTAAATCTTGTTAATTATCCGGTTTTTTTCTTAACTGTTGGAGGTTTTAGGTGAAAGGGATGGTTGTGGTGGTGTTTTCGGGTGGTCTTGCTTAAGCAAAAATCGGATAATTAGCAAGATTTACTTGATTTTACAAGGTAAAATTTAAGAGGTCCAAAATCGGAAAATGGGCATGAAAGTTGGGTCCATTTTTGGATTAATCAAAGTTCGGTTTTTTATTAGGTGAACGCCCATAGTTGAGATTATTTGTATGAATTTTTCCAATAAAAAATTAAATAGTGCCATATATGTGCCTAACACCTACGCAAATTATAATGGTAACAACGTGACTGGTAACTTGGTAAGAGGAAGCTATCTTGCTACCAATGCAACGAATTGTCAATATAGATCATTCAATTAACTTTGGTTATTACATTCATGGTGTTCCGGGTAGAAACAATATGATTCAAATAAGTGATCTTGATTGAAAGGGAAATGATCAATATCAAAGAGGTACAAGGTCCGAAGATGAAGTCCGAAGGTCCTGCATAGGTAGAAGAGATTACTAGCCTCGGGGGTGTGTCTGAGGAACGCCCCTCCGATGCTAAATTAAGCAAATGTATATATCTCAAATCTAAGAATGTGTTATTTTGAGAGTATGTGTAAAATTATTGTAGGAATCGAATTACCTGTAGAGTGTCATAAATGTGTGTATTTATAGACAAATGTCACCTTTTGTATGGCGGTTTGATGCCACTTGGCCAAGAATGCCGAAGGCCGAAGGGTCATGTAGTGGGCTTGTAATGGGGGCCTCTGGGCCGTTTGTAATTATCATTAAATAGTGTTCGGGCCAGCCCGTATATTCGTGCGGGTTGGGCCTTGGTATTTAATATAAATGTGTTTGATTGTGTTTGTGTACAATTTGTTTGGGCTTGGCCCATTTGAATTCTATTGGACCCAAGTACAAGTTACTTGGGTACCCAAACACATGGTAACATTTTTTTTCTAAAAAGAATCAATTCGAAACACAAGTAGCATACTTAATTATGAAACAAGTTTGTTTTTCTATTAGATTCGTTAAGTTTTGTAGTACAGACGGTACAGTTTGAGCTCCACAATGTTTCTCTACTAGCTACCTGGGATGTATGTCACTAACACTGTCTTTATTTTCCGACAATGGTTTTGAATGACTATTACTACTACTAGTAGTTGTTGTTGAATGTCGGTTTAATCTTGACATAATCGATGATTCTGTAGTATAGTTATAATTAGATGGAGGATACTGAGGTGTAGGCAGTGTAGTATTGATGGTAGAATCGTTGTTGAGCATGAGCACAATTGATGACATTGTTGGCCTTTCGTTTGCGCTGTCTTGTACACACAATAAGCCTAAGTGAACACATCTTAAGACTTCTTCAGTTGTGTATGAATCTTCCAATGTCCAATCCATAAATTCCAAAAGATTTTGTTCTGTCAAGCATCTCCAAGCCTAAAGAGAAAATAGAAGTCATGTATAAGATCAATAGTTATATTTTCTGAGGACAGTCACAATCAAATAATGTATACCAATTGGATCTATGTAGGAGAAATAATGACCATTTAAGTACTTTCAACTTACATTGGTTAAGAGGTCTCCTGGTCCGAACGGTTGAAATCTTGCTGTGATCTTCTTGCCACTTATAATCTCCAAAAGTAAGACGCCAAAGCTGTAGACATCTGATTTTATTGAAAACTGTCCATGCATCGCGTATTCAGGTGACATGTATCCACTGCACAGTATTGAATCCAATTAAACATAATGAAAATACGAAACTAACAAGGATGTATATATTGTTTCGGTTGTATGGTAGTGATTAAACCAATTCTTATGGTCATCGANTAAATTAAGCAAATGTATATATCTCAAATCTAAGAATGTGTTATTTTGAGAGTATGTGTAAAATTATTGTAGGAATCGAATTACCTGTAGAGTGTCATAAATGTGTGTATTTATAGACAAATGTCACCTTTTGTATGGCGGTTTGATGCCACTTGGCCAAGAATGCCGAAGGCCGAAGGGTCATGTAGTGGGCTTGTAATGGGGGCCTCTGGGCCGTTTGTAATTATCATTAAATAGTGTTCGGGCCAGCCCGTATATTCGTGCGGGTTGGGCCTTGGTATTTAATATAAATGTGTTTGATTGTGTTTGTGTACAATTTGTTTGGGCTTGGCCCATTTGAATTCTATTGGACCCAAGTACAAGTTACTTGGGTACCCAAACACATGGTAACATTTTTTTTCTAAAAAGAATCAATTCGAAACACAAGTAGCATACTTAATTATGAAACAAGTTTGTTTTTCTATTAGATTCGTTAAGTTTTGTAGTACAGACGGTACAGTTTGAGCTCCACAATGTTTCTCTACTAGCTACCTGGGATGTATGTCACTAACACTGTCTTTATTTTCCGACAATGGTTTTGAATGACTATTACTACTACTAGTAGTTGTTGTTGAATGTCGGTTTAATCTTGACATAATCGATGATTCTGTAGTATAGTTATAATTAGATGGAGGATACTGAGGTGTAGGCAGTGTAGTATTGATGGTAGAATCGTTGTTGAGCATGAGCACAATTGATGACATTGTTGGCCTTTCGTTTGCGCTGTCTTGTACACACAATAAGCCTAAGTGAACACATCTTAAGACTTCTTCAGTTGTGTATGAATCTTCCAATGTCCAATCCATAAATTCCAAAAGATTTTGTTCTGTCAAGCATCTCCAAGCCTAAAGAGAAAATAGAAGTCATGTATAAGATCAATAGTTATATTTTCTGAGGACAGTCACAATCAAATAATGTATACCAATTGGATCTATGTAGGAGAAATAATGACCATTTAAGTACTTTCAACTTACATTGGTTAAGAGGTCTCCTGGTCCGAACGGTTGAAATCTTGCTGTGATCTTCTTGCCACTTATAATCTCCAAAAGTAAGACGCCAAAGCTGTAGACATCTGATTTTATTGAAAACTGTCCATGCATCGCGTATTCAGGTGACATGTATCCACTGCACAGTATTGAATCCAATTAAACATAATGAAAATACGAAACTAACAAGGATGTATATATTGTTTCGGTTGTATGGTAGTGATTAAACCAATTCTTATGGTCATCGAGAACAAGTTAACAACAATGTATAAGTGTATAGCAAATGTAAAACTTACTACGTCCCAACAACTTTGTTAGTGCTATCCTCTGTTTGTTCAACTTTAAAGATCCTAGCCAAACCAAAGTCTGAAATCTTAGGGTTCATATTAGCATCAAGCAAAATGTTGTCCGACTTCAAATCACGGTGGATAATTCTTGGCCGAGAATCTTCATGAAGATAAAGTAGTCCCCTAGCAATACCTCTTATAATATTGTAACGCATAGGCCACTTTAACTCGGTTTGCTTTCCTTCACCTGCAAAGTTTATTTAACGCATAAATGTCATGTTACATGCATAGTTATTTTACGATCGATTTACAGACCCTTAACAATGTTCACTCACAAGTAGCGGAGTCATGAAAGGAACTCGATTGAAATATTTATCATTGTTGTAAATTATTCATTCACTTAAATAAATAAGTAAGTAATCCATTTATGGTACTATGCTAATTGAGTTAATTCAATTTTATTTTCATCTGTGTCCAAAATGGCGAAAAAATGGTTTCTTTTTCATCAACGTAGTAATTAATTATAATAATTAGACGACTAGTAACTGTACATATATATACATAAGTCAATGAAGTGTGGGTGATAGTGTGAGAATGGTAGATAAAGTATGGTAGATATATCCCTGGTTTATATTAGTTGTAACAATTGAATATTTTATATCTCACAAATAATATATAATTGTTGCAACTAATATGAAACGGAAGTAGTATTAAAAACCTATAGCAATCCATTACATATACATACCAAAGAGGAAGTAGTTGAGGCTTTTGTTTGGTACAAACTCGTAGACAAGTAATTTCTCCTCCCCTGCTAAGCAAAATCCAAGCAACTTAACTAGATTTCTATGTTGAAGATTGGCAATCAACACGACCTCGTTCTTAAATTCTCCCACTCCTTGGCTTGACATCTTCGATAGCCTTTTCACAGCTATTTCTTGACCATTTCGCAAGGTTCCCTTAGACACAAAGGAACTCATCAATTTAGGGAAGTAGAGGTATTATATACTACATGTAGTAAAATTTTGAAAAATGAAAAGGTTTATTGTGTATTTAGTTTTGTGAAAGCCTTAGAACGCAACATGTAATACTGTAATAGGTGTTACCTTATATACAGTACCGAAACCACCTTGACCAAGCTTTTGATCATCTGAAAAATTGTTGGTGGCGGCTTCAAGTACTCTCAGTTCAAACATCAAGGACTCCGCAGTTGTCAAATCATCAAGCACTATAAAATAGGCATTAAACAGAATCAAGACACTTTTTCATCACACTAATTGCTACAACACAAGGAACATAAGTTGTGATGAATGAAACTCCGTTCCTAATAAAGATCATTTTGAGCAAAGAGGTTTGAATTGTATGCATACCATTTCTAACGTCTTGAGATGGGTACTTCTTCGCCTTCTTTTTTAAGTGACAAATGCTCAAAGCAATAATCATTCCTACGGCAACTAATGGTACAATGATCGCCACGACTATTTTTGTTACATGCCTTCTTTTCTTCCCTGCAAATAATTGCAACTTTATAAGTGACTTAAAGGATTCTCAAATCAATAACAAGGCCCGCAATAACAATAGCCAGGAAAATTCGTTATAACTTCAACTGTATGTACATACATTTTCTTTAATTATTGGGTTTTCCAATTTAATTAATAATTTTATATGTTGTATAACTATTTAGTGGTTTTACCAAATAAGACTGTCTTATATAATTAAGTTTTTGTAAGAGAAGAAAGTTATATTACACTAATTGTACCTACTACGTATAACTTAACATACCTGTAGTATTTGAGGGAGTTGTCAAACTAGGAAGTGGTGAATCTGGTGATAGCCCCAAACTTGATATCTGATAAAATACTTGGTGATCGTACCTAAGAGTACAACTCGGTGTTAACGCAACTTCTCCTATCGCTAACTCATAATTCTTCATAAGAGAATCAATTGCTACATTTAAACACTTGGTGCAATTCTCCTTAGTCAAATCAGGCGTACACTGAGCCAAAGTGTTGAACATCATGTTCGTGGGCTCGAACACTTCCTCCTTAGTGGCATACATTTTCCCAGTCACATTCGAAGCTGCCATCAATGCGACCTTATTCAATGTATCATTACGGAACTTCTCCCAACCTGTAACATTTATCGTGACATTTCGATCATTGTATATTGTCATGTTGGGTTGAATTTGAAGGTGGGAGAAAAAGGACTTGTTACTGTAATGAATCATGCATTGTTCCTTCCACAATATCGCTTGATTCGCCCTTGGACATTCAATTATCACTTGTTTGCTAGCCAAATCAATACAACCGTGACAATCTTCAGAATTCAAGTCCCCTCGACACAATGCAAGGCCGTAAGCAGGATCTTCACCGTTTTGTGAGGCTTGTTTATGTGTGATAAAACCATTTTTGGTGTTCGAAATTTGGGAGACTAAAGAAGAGAATAGATCATTGAGACTGGTTTCATAAGGGCTATTAAGAGTGTAAGTTGAGTTATCGTAGCAATTAGATTCATTGTAGTTTATGGTTAATGGAAAAGAGCTTGAAGTATCAACCATAATTACTAGTATCAAGATAAGCAACATAGTTGAAAGTTGAAACAAGTATCTTTGCTAGTTTAGTGTTTGATATTTCTATTAAGCTAATACTCCGTAGTATTTTCATATCGGCATATCGCTACTTTTTATTTGGCCCTTACAAATGTTCCATTCTGTCATGTGGACCAACAATTATAAATTTATGACTTATGCTATCCTTGAAATTAGACCTATAGAAAATTAAGAACAAATTCTTTAACAAATCGCTTATTGTGGATACTTTAAAATATTTGACTTCTGAAAAGAAATTTGAGAAAATAAAATCCCTTCCAATATAGTTATCTTCGCATTTTACAAACATTGGAAAAGCATTTAAGTTGTTTATTTTCGCAGATTGATAACTAGTTGGACCAACTTGAAATAATGACTAGGATTTAATTGTTGTATGATTATATTGACTACTCGTATCAATTGTGCGAAATGTGATGGGACCTCAATGGAAAATTCAATCGACTATGGAGCAAAATAGAAAGCAAATTCCAAAATAACTAGCTATATGTTCGTCCATTAGTTGACAAAGCATGAAATTTCTTTATACTAGTCCTACAAATATATGTAGGAGATTGTGAGTTAGTGTCACTATCTTGACAAAATTTTTTGAAAAGGTATACTTTATAAGATGGAAGTGTTTTAATTTGCAACATTGCCTTGCATGGAAATCAAAATTGGCGGATCAACGAAAGTTATCTATATTCTCAGTATATTGTTGTCATAATAAAAGATAAAGTTTACTAAGATAGAAGATTAGAAGTAGGCACAAATATTGTTAAGTTATTACCAATATCTTTAATTAGGATAGTTTTCCTTATGCTTATATAAAGAGCTTAGACCCTACTTATGTAACCAAAGCAAGTGATTCAACGTAACATCAATTTTTCTCATAGTTTCAGCATTATCATATGCTCAAAGGTTATGGACCTTATGGCTGGATGAAGTGAATGTATAATTTATTGTTCATTTCACATTTCGGCCCACCCACCTGCGAATTGAAACACTTACCTTTGAAATAGAAACCGTACCAACAACAAATTAAACTCTAGCTACCCCTCTAGGAATAAGAAATTTACTACCTCTAGATCATTTTATTTGCAACAAAGAAATATTTTATATCTCACAAAAAATACCTCTTTGTTGCATACAAATTAAAGTACGTTTCAACTAATTAATGGCGGAAATATAGACTGGATTTTGATGCATGTTACATTGTACTCCTCAAATATAACGCAGTAGGTCCAAATATGGCTTTGTGCCTTCTTGTAGATTGTACAAATTAGATGTAGTTGCTTGTGAGCTGAAGTTGCAACCCTATGGCGACCAGCTCGATCGGCTCTTATCAACTACAAGTTATTAGGTAGGGTAGAATTTCCTCATCCTTAGCCGTCTACTCTCAAGCAGTACTTTGTACGGAGTACTACAGATCTACATAACTATATCAGGAGCTCGTCAATAATAATAATAATAATAATAATAATAATAAATATTATTATTATTATTATTATTATTATGAGGATGTTAAGTATAGTCCTAAGAAGTAAGAACTAAGAACTATATGTAAGGTGTTAAAAATGGAAACAATACCTTTGATAACTCTTAAGTATTAGCTCATTTCATATTTAAAGGGTGCCTAACAGTATTTGGACACTCTTAAATGTTGTATTTGTTATTACATTATTGTTAAATGTCAGCATTCACCGTACTACGATACTATGAAATTTCTATTAAATTCAACCATCAACTATCCGAAGTCTTCTCTCAATTTTGGCGTGTCAAGGCTCTAATCATACGGAGTATATATATATATAGACTCTCGCTCTATAATATAAAAAACTCTTCAAATCCAAACAATATAGGAAAAAATTAAATAATGGCGACCTCAAAGGCTTTTGTTATGGCAATCATTTTTGCCGTCGTCACTCTACTCATTTTTTCCGACGTCTCGGCTCGTCAACTACATGGTGAGCTTTTCTCAGCTCAACAGACTCGTGAGTTCTTACATCCATTTGTTTCTTTGTTCGATCGTTTGTTTTTTCATTCATGCCAATTCATGATTAATTATAAATTGCGTTACCTCATTACATTTGTTTTCTATATGTTAACTAAATATGTTAAATGAGAGCAACTTGTGGCAAAATATGAGTTTATGACTTTTATGGTACTCCGTACTCCCACGGTGACGGTCCCACCATGACCCTAGTTCGTTAGGCTCCGATTGAAATGTGATATGATCTTTTGAAATAAAGATGAATAACTTACGGCTGTTACGGAGTAATATTTTTGTCAAAACCGTGTATCTTGGTCTAGTTGAGAATTAAAGGCGTAAGTCTTAACATTAATGATAATGATGAGTTATGATATATACACTATGTATATATTACTCATAGGGGTATTACTCCTACACATATATTTCCATGTTTTCTCCTCGCAATGAGTTATTACGTTACGTGTATGTGCATCAGTGGAATTTGTGTTTGAACCCCGTAATAATATACTTCAATCTGTATCTTGTTTTGCAGAGTCCGTGAAGCAGAGTAAAGCTGTTATTACCAATAGCAACCCAGCATCACCATACAGGGATCATGGCAGTCCGGTTGCTGGTTATCCGGCCACACCTCTATCTTATTACCTTCAAGCTCCGCCAACTAATTAATTATTAGATTAATCATCCTTTACATCTAAGAAAAAAAAACTAATAATTTAATTTTGATGTGGAATAATTGAGTTATTTAAATTGTAATTTCAATATTTTTGTAATGTCTCGATAATGTATCATTGTAACGTGGAGCCTTGGAACCCTGGGAACTCTAGGGGTAGTGTTTGC
This sequence comes from Suaeda aralocaspica, assembly GCA_016808085.1. Lineage (NCBI taxonomy): Eukaryota > Viridiplantae > Streptophyta > Magnoliopsida > Caryophyllales > Amaranthaceae > Suaeda > Suaeda aralocaspica. Next base: position 1,899,140 of record PYUH01000040.1, on the reverse strand, counting down.
TAGCTTTAAAACTGTTTCAGTATTTTCATCTTTGATTAAATTTATGATGTATTAAAATTCATTACTCTTTTACAACGAAAAATTATATTGATGTTGTAATGTATTTTTATTTTGATAATCTTGTAATCAAATCGTTGTACACAATCTTGTACAAGTAAAAATAATAATCTAAATTTAAATAAAATACATTAACAGGAATACAGGATATATTTGATGTATGTCGAACTGTCGAAGTGCTCAATATTAAGTAAATAGTTATGTTTCAATTCGTGTATTATCCATCACTATGCTGATATAAAAACGTTCAACTCAAAGTCATTTATTTTTGGATTTTATGTATTTAATCATCTTTTTTTAACAATTTTTTATTTGAAATAACCCCCTTATGAAAAATATATTTTATTAATCATCACTATGGAGAGGATGAAAGGACCACTATATATATATATATATATATANGAGTACTACAGATCTACATAACTATATCAGGAGCTCGTCAATAATAATAATAATAATAATAATAATAATAAATATTATTATTATTATTATTATTATTATGAGGATGTTAAGTATAGTCCTAAGAAGTAAGAACTAAGAACTATATGTAAGGTGTTAAAAATGGAAACAATACCTTTGATAACTCTTAAGTATTAGCTCATTTCATATTTAAAGGGTGCCTAACAGTATTTGGACACTCTTAAATGTTGTATTTGTTATTACATTATTGTTAAATGTCAGCATTCACCGTACTACGATACTATGAAATTTCTATTAAATTCAACCATCAACTATCCGAAGTCTTCTCTCAATTTTGGCGTGTCAAGGCTCTAATCATACGGAGTATATATATATATAGACTCTCGCTCTATAATATAAAAAACTCTTCAAATCCAAACAATATAGGAAAAAATTAAATAATGGCGACCTCAAAGGCTTTTGTTATGGCAATCATTTTTGCCGTCGTCACTCTACTCATTTTTTCCGACGTCTCGGCTCGTCAACTACATGGTGAGCTTTTCTCAGCTCAACAGACTCGTGAGTTCTTACATCCATTTGTTTCTTTGTTCGATCGTTTGTTTTTTCATTCATGCCAATTCATGATTAATTATAAATTGCGTTACCTCATTACATTTGTTTTCTATATGTTAACTAAATATGTTAAATGAGAGCAACTTGTGGCAAAATATGAGTTTATGACTTTTATGGTACTCCGTACTCCCACGGTGACGGTCCCACCATGACCCTAGTTCGTTAGGCTCCGATTGAAATGTGATATGATCTTTTGAAATAAAGATGAATAACTTACGGCTGTTACGGAGTAATATTTTTGTCAAAACCGTGTATCTTGGTCTAGTTGAGAATTAAAGGCGTAAGTCTTAACATTAATGATAATGATGAGTTATGATATATACACTATGTATATATTACTCATAGGGGTATTACTCCTACACATATATTTCCATGTTTTCTCCTCGCAATGAGTTATTACGTTACGTGTATGTGCATCAGTGGAATTTGTGTTTGAACCCCGTAATAATATACTTCAATCTGTATCTTGTTTTGCAGAGTCCGTGAAGCAGAGTAAAGCTGTTATTACCAATAGCAACCCAGCATCACCATACAGGGATCATGGCAGTCCGGTTGCTGGTTATCCGGCCACACCTCTATCTTATTACCTTCAAGCTCCGCCAACTAATTAATTATTAGATTAATCATCCTTTACATCTAAGAAAAAAAAACTAATAATTTAATTTTGATGTGGAATAATTGAGTTATTTAAATTGTAATTTCAATATTTTTGTAATGTCTCGATAATGTATCATTGTAACGTGGAGCCTTGGAACCCTGGGAACTCTAGGGGTAGTGTTTGCTAGCTTTAAAACTGTTTCAGTATTTTCATCTTTGATTAAATTTATGATGTATTAAAATTCATTACTCTTTTACAACGAAAAATTATATTGATGTTGTAATGTATTTTTATTTTGATAATCTTGTAATCAAATCGTTGTACACAATCTTGTACAAGTAAAAATAATAATCTAAATTTAAATAAAATACATTAACAGGAATACAGGATATATTTGATGTATGTCGAACTGTCGAAGTGCTCAATATTAAGTAAATAGTTATGTTTCAATTCGTGTATTATCCATCACTATGCTGATATAAAAACGTTCAACTCAAAGTCATTTATTTTTGGATTTTATGTATTTAATCATCTTTTTTTAACAATTTTTTATTTGAAATAACCCCCTTATGAAAAATATATTTTATTAATCATCACTATGGAGAGGATGAAAGGACCACTATATATATATATATATATATATTGGGCAACAAGGACCTTTAACTCTTTAAATAGGGGTATCAATTTGGGTTGGAATTCATTGGTTTAATTGAACTGTCCTTGTTTGATCAAACCAAAACAACCTAAACTGAAAGTTTCTCACAATATGAAAATAACCTGAATAAAAGTGACATAAATTGAGATTGATCGATGAATTAATGAGTTGAGTTACGTTGAACCCTTAAAATTGAACCAAATGACAAAAACGAAAATTGACTTCTACAAAACTTGAAAATTTGAACCAAACTAATTAAACTAATAACATTGAACCATAATGGAAGTAAACTATGGGGTTCATCACATTATTGTGGCCGCATCTTGTAAAGTTCTTCTCACATGATCCATTTTAAACTCTAGTTGATCTGCTGGAAATGGACAAAGCTCAATATAAATTGTTCGATTTAGAGAGAACTAAAAGGAGACGAAATGACTGCAATCAACCTGAATCGAAATTTCCAAACTTAATTATGCCAATCATATGACAATAAAGGGAATAGTCATTAACCTTATTAAGTATTTAACTCTCTCTTATTAACAATTTAGGACACTCACATAATATTTTGTTTGAGGATGACTACATTGACTTCAACAAAGAAATTAAAGATCAATATATTAATTGTGTACACCAATAATAACGACGCTAATTGGTCAATTATGCATGCCTATTGCATTAACTAAATGGTTAAAGGTTTTCAATGTTATATACATGCGTCGACTTGGGATCGAATTATTTTCCACGGCGGCTCTCTATGCACACAAACAAGACAATCGCAATCAATTTCTTTAAAGAATTTTCCAGGTAATAGACTTGGGATCGAATGACAATGACACTAATTAACAGAAAATATATCCCGAAATAGCTAGAGTAATTAATGGTCATATACAATACAAACATAGTTATGCATAGCTACGGCCGTTTTAGAAAGTATCTAGAGAGCTCCACCACATAAGGCTTCTACATACATATGGTCCCAAATTTTAAATTTTTTATATACTATTGTCCTTAAAATTTTTGACACGATCTTTTGCATAGCTATTATAGTCTGCTCACTGCTCGTTGTCATACACTCATATGACTAAGTGAATTAGTTCTCCGTAGTCAAATGAATTTTTCATTCACATTGCATCACTCGGAGCTCAATTTGTCAACTTTGTCATACACCAAAATTTCAACAATAATGCATGAAAATTATTTAGAACGCTAGTTAATTCTATTTTCAAGTGTAAGACATTGAAACTTCTATATATCTTAATTATATGAGTTTCGTTCTGAATATTACTACTAATAGAGTATATATATAAAACTTATTCCTCACTCTTAACTATAAACTTAGGGTTTAGATAGGTTGATTTACTAATTGATCCTCGATATAATAATTACATTATCGAACATATATGTTTGTTGATGCATAATAAATCACAAGGACAATTAATGTACACGTATAAAAATTTGATCTCAAGTCATGAATAGTCTACCAACCGTCTAGTACCGACCTCAATATTCTAACCAAAATGCAAGGGCCAAAAACCTCACCAGTCCCTATCACTTTAGCTTAGCTTGGATGCATCCAATTAACAATTTTGCTATGTAGTCATCATTGTTGACTAAGAATTTAAGTAACAATTCAAAACATTAATATCTTCCGAAGACTAAATCATTAGAAATATGATATGCTACGCTAAAAAGCTAATGAGAACCCAATTACGTTATCACTTCAACATTTTTAGTTCACAATTCACACACTATTCCATTATGTTGCCCATTTTGATTCTAATATTTTTTGTTGATACTTCAAGTCCATTTCATGTAACAATAGACTACAATATATCTAATTGCTACAATAACTTAACTTACAAATCTAATAGCGCCTATGAAACCAATCTCAACAATCTCATCTCCACTTTGGTCACCCAAATTTCGACCACCAAAAATGGTTTCATCACACAAAAACAAGCCTCAGAAAACGATCATAACCCTGTTTACGGCCTAGCAATGTGCCGAGGTGACATGGATTCCGAAAATTGCCATGCTTGTGTTCAAATGGCTAGCAAGCAAGTGAGAGCTATGTGTCCAAGGGCAATTGAGGCGATATTTTGGAAGGAACAATGCATGATTCGATACTCAAACAAGTCGTTTTTTTCTCTCCCACAAACTCAGCCCAACTTTAGCATGGCGAATAACAACAATATCATGGTCAGTGTGGATGCTTGGATTAAATTACTCACAAGTACGTTGAGTAATGTAATTGCTATGGCAGCTTCTAATGAGAGCGGATACTTGTATGCGACTAAGGAAGAGTGGTTTTCACCTTTGAACAATAGTTTGTCAACTATGGCTCAATGTACACCTGACTTGACAAAAAGATAATTGCACTAATTGCTTAGATTCAATCAATTCTCTCATCCAAAGAGTAGTATTAAGGCAAGGGCAAGTTTTGTTAATGCCTAGTTGTACTCTTAGGTACGAAATCTATCCATTTTATCAGTTTCCAAGCTTGAGTCCTCCCACAAACATTGTGACAATAACAAACAAATCAGGTATGTATTTAATCCTTTGAAATTGTCCGTTAAACAAAAGTATTTGTTAGACTTAAAAGACCAAATCAGCAACACTTATGTCGATAGTCGAGGCATATCAACGTAATTTATGTATACTCTATCAAACCACCTCACATGAGAGTCTTTTAGACTAAAGTTTGGAGACTGATCAACAATATCCTATATCCGTATTTTGTTTTTAGAAATTGTTACGTTTGCTACTAAAATTTAAATTTTACTTAATGTGACTTTTCCCTTCTTGACATTGTCAATATTGTTGCAGTGTTCTTAATAATATTGATAGAGCTCTTGTAATAATTCAATTCACACCACCATTGCCACGAACTAGATGGATCGAACTAACCTCCATTCCTTTAGAAGCTTAGGCTACCGCGAATAGTGGTCATGTTGTTAACATGTAATGAAAATCCTAACGAAATAGGTTCCTTGTTATATTTTGAACTAGTATGTTACAGAAAAAAAAAAAAAAAGGAAGTTAATAAACTAATAATCAACATATGCCTAATTCACTTTCAATGTCTATGTAGGAAAGAAGAACGCAACGAAAATCGTTGTTGCAATCATTGTACCCTTAGTTGTCATCGGAATGTTAATTGTTTTAATCGGCACTTACTTCTTTAGAAAGAAAGCAAAGAAGTACCCGCCTCAAGATTTTAGAATTGGTATGCATCTCATTTTCAATCATTTGCTCTAACTGATTTACAATTTATTACATTTGTTTCTTCTCAGTCTTTCACTATCAATGCTCATCGTACCATTCTATAATTGATTATGTATTTCGGTGTAGTGCTTGATGATTTGAAAACAGCTGAGTCGTTGATGTTCGAACTGGGTGCACTTGAAGTTGCCACCAACAATTTTTCAGATGATCAAAAGCTTGGTAAAGGCGGTTTTGGTAGTGTCTATAAGGTAATTTATAACATAGTTATAATTTATAAATATCTTTACTTAAAGAGTATGTGTTTAGCTCTAGCATATGCATATCCTAAAAACTTTGTTCGTATATTACATCAACTTAATTTTCATTGAGACTTACTAATTTTAATCAAGTAGTTCAACATTAAATAATCTCTTTCGCGCTCATGATTGCATTAGGGAACCTTGCCAAACGGACAAGACATAGCGGTTAAAAGACTAGCGAAGATCTCTAGCCAAGGCGTGGGAGAATTTAAGAACGAGGTTGTGTTGATTGCCAATCTTCAACATAGAAATTTGGTTAGGCTTCTAGGATTTTGTTTAGCAGGAGTGGAGAAGTTGCTTGTTTATGAATTTGTACCAAACAAAAGCCTCAACTACTTCCTCTTTGGTATGGTCTCATTTTATTAGCTTAGTATATTTATTTCATGACCATGTAGTGAAGTAATAATGAATGAATAATGAACTAAGGGCAAAGGGTCTTATGTCGTCTAAAAATGTAGCATCTAATAGCTTATTATATGACATACAAAACTTGTAGGTGAAGGAAACCAAACCGAGTTAGATTGGCCTAAGCGTTACAATATTATAAAAGGTGTTGCTAGGGGACTACTTTATCTTCATGAAGACTCGCGCCCAAGAATCATCCATAGAGACCTGAAGTCAGGCAATATTTTGCTCGATGCAAATATGAACCCTAAAATTTCAGATTTTGGATTGGCTAGGATCTTCAAGGTTGAACAAACAGAGGATAACACAAACAGAGTTGTTGGGACATAGTAAGTTACATTTCCGTTTTCCTTGTATAATGTTTCTAGGGTACTTGCACTTTGAATCATAGTTTATATGCGCATCATTTTTTTCTGTGATTTTCATAATTGTTCAATTGCTTTCAATGATTCGCAGTGGTTACATGGCACCCGAATATGCAATGCATGGACAATTTTCGGTAAAATCAGATGTATACAGCTTCGGCTTGTTGCTCTTAGAGATAGTAAGCGGCAAGAAAAGCACCAGCACCACTAGAATTAACTCTTCTGGTGGTGATGGAGACTTCTTGACTCATGTGAGTATAATAAGTAATCATTCATACCAATTTGTATGCATTGAATTCACTTGCAACATTATAAAAATTCTTTAACAATATTTGTTTAACTCCTGTGTGGGCATCAATTCTATCAGGCATGGAAAAGTTTGACGGAACAAAAGCTTTTGGAATTTATGGACCCAACATTGAGAGATACTTACTCAAGTGAAGAAGTTTTGCTATGCATTCACTTAGGCTTATTGTGTGCTCAGGAGAACACAATTGATAGACCAACCATGTCACTTATTGTTCAAATGCTCAACACTGAATCTAACACCAGCAGTACACTTCCGATACCTAAATGTCCTCGATCCTTCTATTACAGCAGTACAGAATCATCGCTTGTGTCGATGTTGAGTCGACAATCAGGGACTACGGTGAGTAGCAATAATAGTCATCACTTAATGCCATAAGCTGAAAATATTATCTAGTCACAATGGTTCATTGCAACTAGACAACTAGTCCACCAAGGATTTGATACCAAAGTGCCAAAGTCATCATTCTTTCAAGCAATCAGTATATAAAATATTCTTGTACCTCAACCATCAGCTTAAGGTTTTGATTGACTTAATAAATAGAATATTATTTCAATATTCTATAGAATAAATTTTTAGGATATATTGTAGATATATTGCCTAATATTAACTCTTGTATCCTATATATATTGATTAATGAATTAACTCCAATTCATGGAGTTTTACACAATCTCACATCCACCCCTCCTATATATATTGCCAAAGGTCATGGGTTCGAATCTGAGTTGATCCTCTAATACAAACTCTAAAAATTGTTAGTAGAGTTGACCCCTAGCTCACTCTCTGCAAGCACACACAGAACAATGCAATGATATATTGATATAAGCCATTTTTTTTTTAATTTTTTTTTTACAATTTCAGCTATCCAACCTTTGAAAAATCTTTAATTAAAGCTAAATATGCAATTGGAAATTTTACATGTAAAATTAAACCATGTTTTAAATGGTATGTTGTTGAATGTCTTGGTGAATTATACTATTCAATTCCTTGAACTTGCTATATATAGTCTTAATAATAAGTTGGTCACTACTCCCTTTTCGGATTAAACACTCCTATTAGTAAATATATGTGGATGTTGCTTAATGGAGGTCTCAGGTTTGAGCCTCATCGAATACAATAAAATCTTGTTGTAAGACTTATCCACCAAAATTAAAATAGGTGTGCAGGGTCGGATTATGATGTAGTCGGGTGATCGAATCAAGTAGTAGGCATACTAAAAAAATGCTTATCACATCAAATTTGACAAATATATGTTGAATTGAGTACTAATACAAATTATAAAAGATAATACTATGAATATTCATATATTATAATCAAACTCGACGTAAAAGATGAATTGCCTTATATTCAAAGCATAACCATCTAAAAAGAAAATCACGTACTTTAATAGTTAATGGATCAATATATAAAATCCATACTTCTTTGAATTCAGGTCATTTTCAGGTTACCTATTGTTTTTAATTTAGATCATTTAAGTTTCAATCTTACACATTTCTATTAATTCGATAGATTTTTATCCAAACTGACACCTATATATATATATATATATNTGTTCAAATGCTCAACACTGAATCTAACACCAGCAGTACACTTCCGATACCTAAATGTCCTCGATCCTTCTATTACAGCAGTACAGAATCATCGCTTGTGTCGATGTTGAGTCGACAATCAGGGACTACGGTGAGTAGCAATAATAGTCATCACTTAATGCCATAAGCTGAAAATATTATCTAGTCACAATGGTTCATTGCAACTAGACAACTAGTCCACCAAGGATTTGATACCAAAGTGCCAAAGTCATCATTCTTTCAAGCAATCAGTATATAAAATATTCTTGTACCTCAACCATCAGCTTAAGGTTTTGATTGACTTAATAAATAGAATATTATTTCAATATTCTATAGAATAAATTTTTAGGATATATTGTAGATATATTGCCTAATATTAACTCTTGTATCCTATATATATTGATTAATGAATTAACTCCAATTCATGGAGTTTTACACAATCTCACATCCACCCCTCCTATATATATTGCCAAAGGTCATGGGTTCGAATCTGAGTTGATCCTCTAATACAAACTCTAAAAATTGTTAGTAGAGTTGACCCCTAGCTCACTCTCTGCAAGCACACACAGAACAATGCAATGATATATTGATATAAGCCATTTTTTTTTTAATTTTTTTTTTACAATTTCAGCTATCCAACCTTTGAAAAATCTTTAATTAAAGCTAAATATGCAATTGGAAATTTTACATGTAAAATTAAACCATGTTTTAAATGGTATGTTGTTGAATGTCTTGGTGAATTATACTATTCAATTCCTTGAACTTGCTATATATAGTCTTAATAATAAGTTGGTCACTACTCCCTTTTCGGATTAAACACTCCTATTAGTAAATATATGTGGATGTTGCTTAATGGAGGTCTCAGGTTTGAGCCTCATCGAATACAATAAAATCTTGTTGTAAGACTTATCCACCAAAATTAAAATAGGTGTGCAGGGTCGGATTATGATGTAGTCGGGTGATCGAATCAAGTAGTAGGCATACTAAAAAAATGCTTATCACATCAAATTTGACAAATATATGTTGAATTGAGTACTAATACAAATTATAAAAGATAATACTATGAATATTCATATATTATAATCAAACTCGACGTAAAAGATGAATTGCCTTATATTCAAAGCATAACCATCTAAAAAGAAAATCACGTACTTTAATAGTTAATGGATCAATATATAAAATCCATACTTCTTTGAATTCAGGTCATTTTCAGGTTACCTATTGTTTTTAATTTAGATCATTTAAGTTTCAATCTTACACATTTCTATTAATTCGATAGATTTTTATCCAAACTGACACCTATATATATATATATATATTTACTTGCCAATGTTGAGGTATATATATCAATTGAATTGATCATCCCTCAACATTGACAAGTAAATATAACAAAGGGAAATATAATCAACTAATTAGTGACTTGGTAATGGGACCCATTTTTATTTACATTATGGAAAGTGATTATACAAAATACAATGCACCTAATTAAAACAATTATGTGAAAAATAAAGATGATAGGCCGCATGCTTCCAAACTTCCAAGGTGACCATTCGTCCATTCCCTTTTAATTTTCTAAGGGTGCTTTCAAGCACTCTAATATTAGTACAACTACATGTAAAAATCAAGTCAAAGATTCAAAATTGTACGTTTTGGACTATTTTGGTCATGGCAACTCAACCTCATGCATATTCAGTGTGGGCTATCCCACCTGAAAACGAGAGAAAGAGGGTGAAAAATCTGATGGACAACCTCCGATCCGAATTTGGTGGCCCCGACTTTGACCCCCATATCACCGTTGTTCGAGCCGTCCCCTTAACACCGGAAGATGCACTAGATAGATTTAGATCAGCTTGCAAAGGAGTGAAGCCCTACAGTATTCATACTACGGGTGTCTACACTGGAACATGCGTTTCCCTCCACTTTGATGCTACTCCTCAAGTAAGATATGTGATATTATCATATATACTCCTGAGTAGTTTTCTATCATTTCCTTTTTTTTCAATAGTTTTATTGAATACGAAGTAATTGTTATTTATTTCCTATTCTCATTGTACATCAGGTAGTTGCGGCTAGTGACCACTGCTGTAGCATTTTTGGACACAACCGCATTGATCGTATGTTCATGATACTCATTTGATGCCAAATTTAACCATTAAACGGTTTTGAACTAATATTATTCTATGATATTTATCATTAGATGATCAACTTAATCAAAAGTTAGTCTGTTTTATAATTTTGAATTTTTCGCAAAATTATACACCTTACTTTGTAACTTTTTACGTACTCATCACTTTTTCTTATGAAATTTGATTGTTTTAATTAAAACTTAATTGGGCTTAAATTTTATTCTCATGTATACCTTTAATTTTCGGTTTTTCAATTCATTAAAATTGTAACAAAATTGTAACACTGTATTTCTTTTTTCTCAGCTTATAAGCCGCACATGAGTCTTTTATATGCGGATTTGAATGATGAGGAGATGAAGAAAGCAGAAGAAAGAGCTACAAATTTGGATGATACAATTGCTAACTTGAGCTTTACAATTAGAAGTTTGGCACTCTACTTAACTGATGAAGATAAGACTCTTTCAATCCTGGAAAAAGGTGGATGAATATGAAATCCAACCCATTTAATTTGGATTTTGTTCTGCATTATGTACTGCTTTGTAATAACAATAATAAAACTTTTAGTGTTATGTTTGTACGCAATAAATCCTAATGTTAATGTCAACTAATTTAATTGGTAAAATTGGACGAATGAAAACGATACCCTAAAGATCCTAAGACATATGAAAGTCAGAGCCGTCTCAATTAGTTTGGGGGCCTGTGCAATATTTATCACGATCGTTATAAAAAAAAGAGGATTTTTTTAATATGGAGCGTTTATGATATGCTCAGTGTTTAAAATATGTTGTAAAAAACAATTGTATGGGGTAAAGATAATGAAAAGAAAGGGTTGAAAATAAGCAAGAAGACTCTTCGAACCCACAATCATTCCTCTTCCTCATGCAATTACCAACCACTAATCTATACGCATTTAATAATAATATGTTTGTTAGATATTTCATATAAAGGAAATTTTTAAGCAAAAATGGGACCCAAAGAAATGTGGGCCCTGTGTCGTCGCCCATGCAGCACATGCTACAAGTCGGCCTGTATGAAACGGGGGTTGACCAGTAAATCACAGTGATATGCAATTTTGCATATCACAATGGCATTTTGGGGTAATACGTTAGAAATTCAGGGGTAAGGTCGTCTTTTTATATGCACTTTAAGGGGTAGTGTGGTAATAAAGTTTTCTATTTATTTACGAAAATGTCATGTAATTTACTATTTATACATATCACAGTGATTGATTAGATATTATCCGTATAAAACATGATTCTAAACTTTTGGTTTATTATTATTATTTTTAATTCCTTCAATCCATTCCAATCTATTACCCCACATAATCCAATCTAATTCAATCCATTATAATCCCGCAAAAATAACTCACCTTGATAAATTTTCCACATAATACAATCCCCACCAAAATACTCCATATTATTATAATCAAAACATTTAATTTTTTGATTTAATGAACACATTTTCCACTAAAAATGAAAGTAGCACTCCGGTTAGGTGTTTGATTCCCAAAGTTTCAGCCGCGGTTCTTGGAGTAAGGTTTTAATTCTCACTAGCCGGTAAATCTGTGCAAGGTGTCGGTTCATTTAAAAAATGATGTTAAGTTTATCACTTGATATGTTTAAATATTCAATAAACATATTAAGGGGTATGCTAATGATTCAAGAGAAGTTGAAACTTGAAAGGTGTATATTGCAAGTGTATTTAGTGGGCTAAGCGTGAAAAATTACTGAAATAACCCTTGGTATATTTCTCTTACATATTGTTTAGATAACAAGTTTGAAGGGGAAGGGAGGGGAGAGATATAGGAGGAAGGAGAGGGGAGGGAGAAAGGAAGTTTCATTTTCCTTCCAAATCTCTCCAATGTTGAAGGGATAGTGCTTATTAAAGGAGGAGGGAAAATGGATCTCTCCCTCCCTTCCTTCCCCCAATCAACTATCTAAACAAGAGAGCTTTTCCCCCTTTCTTTCCCTTCCCTCCATTTCTCTCCATTTTCTTGTATCCAAACAATACGTTAAGGATGTCAAACGATAAACTACGACTTTAAAGGAAATGAGCCTTTTCCTCAGATTATTACCCCCAACTAAATGGTCCCTGAATATTTAAGAAAGAAATAGACTTAATTGTGTTTTGAGTTAATCCACTAGATTATTTAGATAACGGCTGAGTATTGCTAGGAAACCCTAAGTTGAATATATTATTTGTCTAGGGATCACTTTTAGGTAGTATAAATAATTAAAAGAGTAAGATATCAATAAAATATAGCACGGGATCTAATAACGGGATCTAATAACTATTTATGATTAATATTGCAATTTGCAACCATCATATAAAATTCATGATTAAAATTCACGTTACCACATCTCTACGTAACACATTCAACATATTCTATTGCCACAGTTTCGCTTCCACTTGTGAGTTGTGAATACTAATAATAAAAACTATTATTAATATTATTATTTTGAATAAAAATCTATGAATGATGTCCTCTTTTGCTGAATAAAGAAAGAATTATTATGGTTTCTGACCAGAAAAAAGTCATTGCTGATTGCTAGGACCGCTTTAATTTAGTATATATCTATGTAGCATGCGTAATTGGGTACTTCTAATGGTTAATCGTCTCCAAATTCAATTCGTCTTTGTATTGAGAACGATTCCGATTCTTCATGTTATACTTATACTCATTAACATTGTTTTTCAGTTTAACCGTTATTAGTTCCCATATCAATATCCGTTTTTAACCTTGTTCCCGACTCCATAGTCCATACAACTTAGGTGTGCATTATGTTGATTGGCATTTTGTTAAGCTGATAAATATCTAAAACCCCAACTAAGAATTCACAAAGCCAACATAAATGTCAAAATATTACAAATGCACCTTAGTTTTATTTTACTTGGTAGTAATGTCTGGTTACAATATTGTAGAGTGTAAAAGACCGCCATTGTCGTCGGAAAAGGGAGATTATGCAGTGTGGGCGATTCCATCAATAGATGCAAACGTCCGACTACATAAGCTGATGAAGGGTCTACGATCGAAGTTCGGTGGGCCCAAGTTTGATGTTCATCTTACTGTGGTGGGACCCATTAGCTTAACTAAGGAAGATGCAGTTGGGAAGTTTGATACAGGTTGCCATGGGTTGAAGGCTTACCCTGCTCAAGCTAAGGAAGTCTCCTTTGGAAACTCTTTCTGGCAATCTGTTTTTATCAAACTCGACTCCACATCTGAGGTTATTAAATACCAAGTATTTACGAAATAGATTGGTTGTTGTAAGTTTAGTTTATGTTCGATCATTCAATTCATTTTAATAATACATACGTGTTACAGGTGGTCGGAGTGAGTGAACATTTTGATTTACATTTTGGTTACAATCGCACCACACGTAAGTTAAAAATGTTCTGCTTTTTAACTTTTTTATGGTACAAAACATTAATTTTTGTACTCGATCAAACTTATTTGTTTCTGTTAAACGATAATAACTAGTAATTGTTTTTTCAGCTTATACACCACACATGAGCCTTCTATATGGAGACTTGACAGATGAAGAAAAGCGTGAAGCCTTTAAGGAAACTAAAGAACTTGATCACTCCATTGACACCATGAGCTTCTCGATTGATCGTCTAGACTTGTACGTAACTCCTGATGATAAGACTCTCAAATCCTGGGTTAAAGTGGCTGAATGTAAGCTTTGTGCTCATTAATCCATGTTTTTTCACTGTATTAGTTACTTGCTTAATGTGTGGCACTGAATTGATCGAACTTGGTTTTCCATGTTAATGTTGGAGCGTTGACTTTGTGGAGGTTTAGTGACCTTGCTAAGTTGTTGCATCATGGATGATGTACCTTATATATGAAAGTTCATCAATAATGGCCTTTTTGTTTTATGAAATCTAATGCTATTTTAATTCTTATGTAAAAGGTAAGTTTCATTGATTCGTTCCTATTTATCACAAGTCATGATGTTCATGCTTCTTTTAGCATGTCATTATAAGAACATTAGCAATGGTTAGCTTACCCAAATATTCTGTCTTCTATTGTTCTTTTGCCATGTACATCAATTGAGCTTACTTTGATAAACAACTAAGGATACTATTTTTTGGAGTTTTTTACTCGTATGACAACTTGAAATTACATTTATAGATATTTATTAATATAATGGGCTATTAAAAATGCATGAATGAGATCATGAATATATGTCTCTTATAAGATCGTCATATTATAAGACCAACTCACATATGCGATATATTTTAGGTTAATAGTTCATGATGTTGTGTGCACCCTTTTTAGTTATTTATGTCAACGTTTGCACCTAAATTAATAAATTATATTGTTTTGTGCATTCTTTATATTTCGTGTTGCTTAATGCACCTGACCTATAATTTGCGATGTTGAGGCTAATTTGTTTTAATTAGAGTCTGTTTTCTGTGTGGTTGGCCACACACCAATTGACGGTGCGGCATACTCAATAACAATAAGTTATTAGTCAGACATTACAAATAAAAATAGTCATCTTTCATTTCTCTATTGTTTTTTTTTCAATAGCAATACTTCTCATCCAATAATATACATTTGAAAAAAAAAATCGCCATTTTTTTTCAAATGTATATATTACAAAAAGTACAATTTTTAAAAATAAAATTATCAAAATTCATGTTTTTTAATTCCCTACAAACAGAGACCCATATTGATATAGTTTAATAATACTAAATTTTTAATCATTCAAAATATTGAATTGGGGTTACTAACTTATGTTTTTGAAGTTACTAACCGTTAGTTTTGGGGTTACTGATATATGCGTTTGGGGTTACCAACTGCCTAATTTAAGGTTACTAATTATACGTTTAGGGATGGTAACTAACTACGGAGTAGTAAATTTGTGGTTAATAATTGCTAGATTTGAGGTTGTTGGTTTTTGTGTTTGGCCGGAGTTACTAATTTGGGGTTACTCCGTTGCTGGATTTGGCGTGTGGCCAGCCACACAGAAAACAAACTCTTTTTTTTAGAGTTACTAACTAATAGATTTGGGGTTAATTATTTATGTGCTTTTTGGTTAATGACTTATATTTTTAAGGTTACTAATTTATTCATGGGGGTTACTAACTGCTGAATTTGGGGTTACTAATTTATGTGTCTGGGTTACTAACTGGTGAATTTGATGTTACTAATTGCTAAATTTGGAGTTACTAATTACTTCATTTGAGGTTACAAATTACTAAATTTGGGGTTACAAATTTAAGCATTTGGGCTTACTAACTGTGAATTTGGGGTTACTTATTGCTAAATTTGGAATTACTTATTGCTAAATTTGGGGTTATCAATCCTATACATATAAATTAATTAACCCAAAAATAATGGCTATGTAGTTAGCAGCTTTTAAAAAATCAACTAATAACTTATAATATTCACAATGACCAACAAATTTTGTAGAAAGCAAATAACTTTTGATTAAAAAACACTAATCAATTCAATAAATTGATTCAAATTACACCACTATAGTTTCTAGTTAATGAATCAATGAGTATCAAGCATTAAATGCAAAGAATAAAAATGAAAAAGAAGAAAATTGTAGCAAAAACGAAAGACAAAAAATTTGAAGAAATTAGTAGATTAGAACAAGAATATTCTAAAATATTAAAGGTGAAGAAAAAAGAGAGAATGAAAAAGGAATGGAAAAATTAGCATATCATAACAAGAAATGTATGAAATAATAGAGGAGAAGCAATGAAATAATGTGAAAGGAATGTTGAAAAGAAAACAAAATGAATTTTAAAAAAAGAAAAATAAAAAAACCTTTATAATGATTGGTTTAAAACTAAAATTCAATATTATATATTTATATGGGTCGTCAGCCACACTATTACCTAACGGTGTGGCATGCCACATAGTAGTATAAGACTTAGTCTTTGTTTTAATATTTATTCAGCCCGATTTCATTTTGTGGATAAATAAGCACATATGCGTCACCTAGGCCAACCCACCTTCAAAACTGGCCCACCTTCCAGCCCATTAGCGTTTGATCGTTCTTAAAATAAAACTTTCGTTATATGGAAGGTTCGGTGTTTCCAAAAGTATAAGAGTATATACCAAGGTATAATTCCCTAGACAAACAGTAGATCAAACAAAATAAAAGTCAACCAAAAATAATCAATAACTCATTTAATCAACCGCAATAACTAATTAATCACCATCAATTCAATCTTCAAATTAAGAAAATGGCAACACAAACACAGTATTATTCAGTGTGGGGAATTCCATCAGACGATGTACAGCAAAGGGTGAAGAAAGTTATGAACACCCTACGATTAGAATTCAACGGTCCTGATTTTGATCCCCATGTCACCATTGTGGGGGCCATAAAATTAACGGCTGATGATGCACTGAATAAATTCAAATCAGCTTGTAAAGGGTTGAAGGTGTATACTGCTAATGGTAGGGGTGTCTCCACTGGAACTTTCTTTTATCAGTGTGTTTATCTCCTCCTTCACACCACCCCTGAGGTACTGTTGATGTGTTTCATTGATTTTTCAATTATTTTAATTTTTGGTTTTGATAAAAATTTATTTTTTGTAGGTCGAAAATTAATTAAACAACGTTACATTGATTTACAGGTAGATGGAACTAGTGATCACTGTTGTGGCCATTTTGGATATCAACGTCCCACACGTAAGTTTTATTTTATTTTTTTTTTTTTATTTTTTTTTTTCATTCCATTGATTGAATTTAATCTTCCGAAATGATGTTCTTGGTTCGTAGCACGCTAATTGAGCAACGTGTTAGATTTTGTTTGTTAGAAATAGTAGTAAATTAAAATTGATACGAGTACAATTTAAGTATTAAATTTAATATTTGGAATGATTTATAATTTATAAAGTTAATGTATAGGTTGGTCATCCTGATTCGTGCATTTACTAATTATTCGTGGATTATTGTAGTGCTTAGTAGATTTAGAAATTAGAAGCTTGTTGTAAACTTGTAACAATGATGTCTAAGCTTGAACTTAGAACAGCTAGTGTTTAATTTATTTTTTAAGTGTTATGGTATCACTCCCTTGTATGCCACTAATTATGAATATAATGTTGTAGCATACATGCCACACATGAGTCTTCTGTACGGGGACTTAACTGACGAAGAGAAAAGGAAAGCACAAGAGCGAGCAAATGCCTTAGATGATACCCTCGGCAACCTTAGCTTTACAATAAGTCGCCTTGCGTTGTATAAAACTGATACCGAAGATAAGACACTCGAATCCTGGGAAAAGGTGGCAGAATATGATCTCGAAACAGCTTAACTAGTTGAAAATTGAAATGATGCTGCTATATGTAACTTTAAATTTTATGGGTTTCTCTTTAGTTTTTTGGGATGTCAATTAATGTATGTAGAAGTGCGGGATTTGGATTCCGCTGTAGCAATGAAATTGTATTGTTTTTTACAAACATTTATATCCTCTAGCTCTATGTTGTCTATGTGCTTTTCTTATTGCCTTATTCCTTATTTGTTTATAGCCTAATTACTTAAATAATATGGACCTCATGTTAATAAATCTCGATCAGCTCAGTGTCTCCTTTTATCAACACCAAACAACATAATTATTAAACATTTGGTAATTTTAAGTCTTCACGGCCAAGCTACATAGAGGTTTGAGCCGCCATAATAGCACAAACCATTTAGACATTTTAAAGGTTTGTTGACAAACCTATCATAAATAAAATAGACAAACCCTATAAAAGCTTGTGAATGAGATTCAATAATCTATTTTTTTTGTTTTATTTTGTTTTTATTTTACTATTTTTTTCAACCAAAATGTCATATATACATGCTTTCGATTGTAAGAGAAAAAGAAAATGCTTTCGATTGTAAGGAAAATGTTTTCCTTCGGTCCTTCCGCTTGTAATGGAAAATACTTTCCTTTCGATTTTGGAGGAAAATAGTTTCAAGATGGTGATAAATAGTTTTCTACCGTCACATTTTAATATTTACTCCAAACCAAGCAATATAAAATTAAAAAAAGGTTTTCAAGAATAATATTTTACGTCCTACCAAACGAACTATATGATACGCTACAATTTGGCTATTTGCCGCTACATTGTAAATATAAATACTCCATATATCATCCGAACCAACTAAACACCATACCGTATTATTTAAATGTATTCCTAGATAAAGATACTACATATATCCTACAAACTTCGTAGCATTTTGTAATTTTATACTCGTATAAATATACAATTATACAATACAAATTCAAGTTCCCAAAATTCTCCAATCCAATTGTCCAAATTCCAAATTGCCTTTCTCTAACCAAGTTCAGTACACCACCCCTCGACTCTCTCTCATTGTCTCATTATCTTTTTTATAACTTTCCACACCTAATCACACTCATTACTCCATTCATAATTTCGCTATTTCCCCCACGCGCATATCACCCCCGTGTTCCTCACCTCTTTCCCTCCTCTTTCAAATCTCCACCTCCGTACACCTCACCTCCCCTAAATCACCGTCGCTTATATAGCTCCAAAACACCAAACAAAAATAACAATTCAAAATAAAAAAAAAAACTTTCTCTCTCTTCTTTCCCTCTCCTCCACCATCGCCGGAAAAAATGGACCACACTCCGGCGACGGTGCGCTTCCCTCTCGGCCGCCAATCCTCCTACGCCGCCCTCGATAAACTCGCCAACGACGACAACAACAACAACGATGAAGATCAACGGTTACCGTTAATCGAGCTCACCGATTGTTCATCTGACGGCGGACTTGAACCTGATGACGATTCACGCGCCGACGAAGACGGTGACGAGATTGAAATTCCGGCGAGCGTGAAGTTGATGTTTGCGGCACATGAGGGAGATTTGGAAGGGATTAAGGAGCTTGTTGAAGATAATGGTGCTGATGTTAATTACACAGATATTGATAATCGTACTCCTTTACATGTTGCCGCTTGTCAAGGCTACGTGGACGCAGTTGATTTGTTGATTCGTATGAATGCTGATGTTGATCCTAAAGATCGTTGGGGAAGTACGGTAATTTACTTCGTCTTTTTGTTTAATTGTTAATGATTAATGATAATTAATTGTTTGTTTAGTTGTTAATTTTGTTTGTTTGAATCGTTGACTTCGGTAATATGAGTTTAGTTTGCTATATTGGATCGTTGACTTATGGATAAATGTGAACCTGATTGTAGTGTTGTGTTGTTTTGAGTTGGATTTTGTTGAGAAAATTTCGGCGGAAGAAGTTTTTAATGGATTTGTTGCTTTTTTTTTTTTTTTTTTGATAATGTTGGCGAAATTTCGGCGAAAAGAAGAATTTAATTGATATTGATATATTATCATGTTGTTGAGGTTTGAGCGGTGAATGTGGAGCTACTGATGAATTATTTAGATTTAAGGATAATATAAAGAAAGTTGTGAATAGTTTCAAGAAAATTTTGGATGTCGAGTATGGTGATGCGAGCGATCAAATGGATAAATGTGAATGTTGTTTTAGCATTATGTTGAATTGGAATTTGTGTGGTCATAATTTCGATGAGAAATGTCATTGATAGTTAGTTAATTTTGAAATTTCGGCGGAAAGAAGAATTTAAAGGATATGGTAAAGTGTTGTTGAAGTTTGAGTGACGAATGTGGAACTACTGATGAATTTGTTAGATTAAAAATGAGATTATCATGAGAATTTCGTCTGATATGATGCGGAGTTTCGAGGAACTTAAGGATAATATAAAGAAAGTTGTGGATAGTTTCAAGAAATTTTCAGATGTTTATACTGTGTCAAGTATGGTGACGTGAGCAGCCAAGTGGATAAATGTGAATGTTGTTTTAGCAATTAGCATGATATTGAATTGGAATTTGTGAGAATAAATGTTGATGAGAATATAATGTTGTTGAACGTTAATTGTGTTTTGTGATGAATGATATCTTGGTGAAAGTTGACTGGGATTTGTGGAATGGTATATTGGTGGAATGGTTGTTGATTTTTTAAGGTAGATTGTATGAAGTGCTTAATCGATATGATTAAAAAATTTCAAGAAATTATTGGATACTTTCAAGAATTGTGAACATTTAAGCTGTGTCCATTATGGTGATGTGTGCAACTAATTTAGATAAGTTCGAGGGAGATGATGTGGTCATGTAATTAGGATTTAGGGATTTGAATAGAGTAGTAAGATAACCTTCCTTCAATGTCAATATGTCATGGTTGTGACGCACCTATGGAAATCCAATAATATATGAGTGGAAAGTTGTCATAATATCTTATAAAATTCAGTGCCGAACACTTAAGTCAGCCAATGTGCTCCCTGTATGGTAACTCTAAAGGCCAATGAGTCAATGACAATTCGCATGAGATGATCGTGTGGTGGACTTATAACTGTTGCAACACTTGTAAGCAATTTGTTCACTTTTCGGTCTATTGTCTGTCGTAACTTAATGTTTGGAAACCAATATAATTGAAGTATATAGGGATTTCATGGATCATGATACATCTACACATTACCTGCCACTTCTGCCGGATATACTTAGAAAATCAGGGGTCATTCCATCAAAAGAGCCATTCCTCCGTTTGCAAGTGATTCTGTTTTATTTGGAGAGAAGGAAGGATTCTTGTGATCATACATACTCTGTCTCACCTCTGGGTTTATGAATTTATGATCATCAATTCATCATACTACGTATGTGTAATGTGTTTTCAGTTTTTCAAAGCAGTTTAAGTCAATTTAAGTACCTTAAATGTTTTGTCAGAATACTGACAGGGATACATAAGGTGTTGTCAATTTAAGTCTAAGGCTTTCGGGTTAGCAATTTGAGTTTTAATCATCAATTAAAGTCCTTGTCAATATGAAAACTTAAAAATGCTATATGTCTTAGCGTTTTTGCGAGCTGTGTCATACTGTCATGATGTTGGTGTCTGAAGAATCTGCTATTTAGACATAATCACGTGTTAATGCCATGCTTGATGTTTCTAGTCCAACAAGAACACTTCTCATGCAAGTTGACTGGAATATTTTTTTATCTTTGCTTGTCTTACTCACGTCATTGGCATCATATTTTGGTTTAATGAAGTTTGCATTCAGTTTTTCACTGTGACTATGTATGATTGCTTCAACAGCCACTTGCAGATGCCATATTCTACAAGAACCATGCAGTGGTGAAGCTTTTAGAGGATAATGGTGCAAAACCTCCAGTATGTCAAGTGATTAGACTTTGTTTCAATTCTTGTGTTGATTGCACACCATTTTTGGCTGACAAATAATGTCTTTACTTATTTTATTTGGTGTGGATTATAGATGGCTCCTATGCATGTCAAAAATGCCCGTGAAATCCCCGAATATGAAATTGATCCTCAGGAAATTGATTTTACCAACAGCGTCAACATCAACAAGGTACTCATATTTTTATAATTTCAGATAGCTAGTAAATTACCTTTTTGTTTTTTTGGTGAACTTGTGTATGTTTCTGCATTGCTTATAAGGCTATGAGTTTGCATCTCATAACAATTGCTGAATTGCTTCTAATATATTATCTCTTGAGCAATAAATATTTTTCTTTCTAAATGGAATGAACTATCATCTATTATGGATCTGACTGTACTATAATAATGCAATTTTGCTTCTGTTTGATTTAGCGATTACTGATATTCCTTATTTCATTTGCCTTTCCGGTTTTGACCTTCAGGGAACCTTTCTGAGAGCATCATGGAGAGGAATAGAAGTTGCAGTCAAAAAGCTTGGGGATGAGGTGTTCTCTGATGAAGAATTGTTGTAAGCGATTGAAGTTATCTATGGTTTTCTTTTGTACTTTTGTACTTTTGATGCTCAAATTTCGTTTTTCATTTCTCACATTCTCTTTAAATGCAGACGAGCTTTCAGGGATGAGCTTTCTCTGCTTCAGAGAATTAGGCACCCAAATGTGGTTCAGTTCTTGGGTGCTGTTACTCAACACACACCAATGATGATTGTTACTGAGTTTTTGCCTAAGGTTAGGCCACCTGATCTTCATCAGTTCTTTCTGCTGTATTTTTCATTTTTTTTTTGGATAAGCAAAATTTAATTCTTTACTATCTATTCTCCTAGAGTCTCAGCTAATGCCTTTTCAGCTCCCTTTTAATTTTCTGGGACACTTTTAGTTTTGATTGAATTCATATATCTTCTCCTGTCAGTATGTTTCTTTTAAAATCCTGAGATATTTTTCTATTTCAAACTGCTTTAAAAATACTTCTCTGTAGAATACCTATTTTATTTACAATCATCTATGTAGAGATTAATGTCTTGAAATTTAGTGTTACTCAAATTTGTATCTAACTAAAGAATCTAAACCTTTGTGAGACACTGGTTTGAGGTGATATCTACTAACCATGATTTTTAACTTTTTTACATCATGATGATTAATCTAACATCCGAGGAGTTGATCCATTCCAGTCGTGTAATATTGGCTTTGTATAAAGCTAAGCAAGTTCATCCTTGTTGACCTTGTATCTCCTTGTTATTAGTTTTTTTTCCTTTTTATTAAATTTATATATTTTTAAATGGATTTGTCTGTTCTAAATTGTCTGTTATCATGTGTCCTGCCAAATCTTGAAGGTATTATAGTAGTATGTGGTTTAAAAAAGTCATACTTATCCTGCGGTCCTGCCAATTAATAGAAAATAATTATAAAAAATCCTGCATTGTCGTTATGCTGCAGAGCTTAATACCCTTGAAAAACATCTCATCTATAACATAAGGTCTTGGCAATTTAATGATGACTAATGTTTTCATCAATTACTTGTACTAGTTCCTGTAGATGCATAGTAAACATTTTGGGATAAAGCCATAGGATAGTTGACTACTAGAGAAGGCTCTACTAATCCACACCGTACTGCCTCATTCTATTTTGCAGTCACTAGTGTTTTGTCCTTAGACTAGCAGTGTAGCACCTCCTTGCATAGTTAGTTGAATATCAGAGCATTAAGAATCATGAACTATACCTGGGGCCACCGTTTCTGTGTTTAGACATATAACTGATACCGTTTACATGTGGCTTGGTCCTTTTCACTACAGGGAGATCTTTGTGAGTTCCTGAAAAGCAAAGGAGCGCTAAAACCTAGGACAGCGGTGAGATATGCACTTGACATTGCAAGGTTGGTTCTCTGTTTTGAACTTGAATGAGTTACATGAAGCTACCCTTGGTTCTCTGCTTGATGGCTCAAATGTAGATTTTAAGCTTGCTGGTTGACAATGAATGCTTCTGATGTCAATCACTCAATTGTATCCACAAGCTGTATAAATGTTTTCTTAAATGGATGTTAAAGTTGAATAATATGTACCACAGCTTGTTGACTATTGTTTCTAAAAGGAAGCTAACACAAAAGAATAATAATTTAGTTATGCTGACCATCTTTTACACCTAAGCCGGAAGCATTGTGATAGCAAAACTCAGTAAAGAAGCATTCAGAACCACTTTATTGGCCTACTTGAGAAATACTTACATGGTTTTTTAACATTTTAGGATAAAGCCATAGGATACGTGACTACTACAGACGGCTCTACTAATCCACACATTGGTTTCTAAAGATAAATGATAAAGTTGAATAATATGTACCACAGCTTGTTGAATATTGTTTCTAAACGGAAGGTAACACAAAGGATTTCTAGAGGTCATTTATCGGAGAACTTTGAGTTATAACTATGGGCCTATGGCTTATGGGTTTCCAGATTAGTCAAAACTTTTTGTAGGTGATAATTAGAGGACCAACTCAACCAAAGCTTAGAAATAGGTTTTACACTCTATCATGCCGCCACACATGAGAGCCCATATAGATGCAACATGTCCCCCTCTTAGCAAATGCTTAATAATTCCACCTTAAAGGGAGGGGTGGATTAAATTTAAAACCGGGATCTTCTTGTTACACTAGCACTAATACTAACTCAGCTGGCCTAAGCTGATGGTTGGGAATATGTTTTATACTTGCTTCAGACATGAATAGGTTATTGTGAGTATAAAATTTATTCTAGCTTAGACTTTTGGTTGAGTTGGTCCTTTAGTAATGAATACCACCTTAGGATTCAAATGTAGAAAATTATTTCGGGCTTTTTGAACCTTCTCAAATTGCTTTTAAAACTGCACATGCTTTCTGAGATGCTGGGGAAACGAGCACATTATATTGAATTCCACCTACATCAAAGTTGCAATGTCTATTTTAAGTATGAATAGGCTAGATTGCTGAAGAAGTCTATTGGATCTCCAAACAAAAATAGATTGGTATGAAGATGGAATAAGCTACTAATAAATTAAACCATATTTAATGTCACTGTGGTTTGACTTTTGAAGTTTTGAATGTGAAATTTGTATCCTAGTACCAAGTGATCACAACCTGATACCTAGGTTTTACTCTGGTGAATCATTGATGATGGTTAGTTTTTACGATAGTTCTTTTATCGGTATTCCTTTTTTCCCCCCTCTTTTCAATACAAAAATATGGTAAGAGACTATAAGGTGAGAGAGTATATTGCAATATGAAATTTATAGTGTTAATATCATTAACTAAACTCTTAATATATATATGCAAGATTCCAATTGTAAAGTTCTCTTTGAAATGGAAGGAGTATCTTTTTCCTTAAACTACTTAAGGCCACCCACATTCTAGAGAATATTGCAATACATTAAATGATGACTTGATCCTTACAAAAGTTTCCAAATTGGAACAGCAAAAAGGAACAGAGGGAGTACACTCTTGAAAATATGATTATGATAATTACTTCAAGATACATTGCTAAGAGGACTGCAGTTAATTCAGCAGATTATGCGTGTGGTCTTCACATTATGCAAATTCCTCATTTAATTGATTTTCCAAAATTGGAGGTAACTGATTGTTGATGCTTCTTTTCTTGTAGGGGAATGAGCTACTTGCATGAGATTAAACCACTTCCAATTATACATTGTGACCTCGAACCTTCGTGAGTTCCCCTTCACCTCAAATGTTCTTGTAACTGTTATTTCATATTGGATTGGTGTGCTCAAATTTACATTTGCACTTCTTAGTCATATGGAACTTACTGAACTCCCTTAATTTTGCCTATTAACATTATGTCAGAAACATATTGCTTGATGACTCTGGGCACCTTAAAGTTGCTGACTTTGGAGTTAGCAAGCTACTCAAAGTTTCCAAAGGAGCGAAAGAAGTCAGGCCTGTATCATATGAAGGAAGTTCATGTAAGTGTTAGTCCTGTCTAACATGAGCTCTGCTTATATTTTAGCTAATATATAGTTTTCTTATCTTTTTTAGGAAACAGTATTCAGTTAAAGAACTGCTACGAATTAGCTTAGCTCATACAAAATTTTGAGCAAGAATTCGTAAATTATTGGATAATTGAAAGAAAAACAAGCTCTGCTTATATTTTAGCTAATATATAGTTTTCTTGTCTTTTTTAGGAAACAGTATTCAGTTAAAGAATTGCTATGAATTAGCTCAGCTCATACAAAATTTTGAGCAGGAATTTGTAGATTAATGAACAGTTGAAAGAAAAAGAAGCTAAATGTGATTAAGAATTGAAAGCAGCAAAGAAAAGATAATTACAAGGTGTCAAGAGGCTTGTTCTTTCCCAAATAAACAATAGAAACCCTCTTCAATATTCAACATATCACTTTTTGTCTCTATTTATAGATTTTCTGCTCTGCTAATACCTTAACTTCTTTTTTTAAACTAGTAATTACAGAATTCTAATACGTAGTAGATTTATTTGCAATGCTCCCTCCAATAGTATCACTTCACAGTACTAATGAACTTCACTTTCTTATCTTCCCTTACTTGAATAGGCCGGTATATGGCACCTGAGCTTTTCCGAAATGAAGATTATGACACCAAAGTTGATGTATTTTCCTTTGCTTTGATTCTCCAAGAGGTAGACATCTCCTCTCTTATGTTTCTAACTTCCTATGTTATGTTTCCATTAATCGGTTATGTATGAGAAACATAATAGGAAACTTTTTAATCAACATGGAATTGATTCCTCTTAAAATGACTCTTTATTTTTCCTATCATGTTTGCTTTATATTAGCTGTCATAATTCCATGTGACCTGTCTTACTGCACAGCCTAGGTACATAGCAAATTTATGCTCATTAGTAAGCCGGTAATTTATGTATTGGAGTTGATTTGGTTGGATTTTCACCATTGTAAAAGTGTAAAACCAACTTAATAGTGTGATCCCATATCATAAACTATATGTAAGTAGTATAGAAAGTGACCTGTATGTTTTAATTTTGTAATTATGTAATGCCATATCAGCGTGCTGTTTGCTGCACCTTATAATTAGGCCGTTTGTCATTTTCTGCATCTTAAAACTACAATTTCTGGGTCTGTACAACCCTGATAAGTTGATGTTATATATTGTAGCTTGCATATAGTTGAGGTTGTTCCAACCAATTTTCCTGAAAAATCATTCAGATTTGAACTAGACAATAATACAATTAAGATGTGTTGTTTGCAATCATTCTTGATTATAATCTTTCTAAACTAATTTGATCTTTTATTACATTCTAAAAAAAAAAAAAAAAAAGATTCTGGATTGTTGTCATGCAATAAATCCATTAAATCTGAAGTTTTGTGAGTGTTTAGTTGCTTAAATCCTTACTCTTTGAATTAAGGAAAAAGAAAACTGTGATTTGGGTCATCAGGCTTTCTATCTTTAGAACTTGGTTTTTTCTTAAGGCACTTTGATGTTGATATGATGTTTTAGTTGTTTTTTTTTTTTTTATTTTTTTTTTATTTTTTTTATCATGTTTCGTACAGAACCCTTGTCCTATCATACATACTTGGAAATGACTTTGTCTATGGTTTGATGTGTGGTTCATTAGATGATTGAAGGTTGCGCACCCTTTGCTTCAATGGATGCAAAAGATGCTCAAGCAGCATATGCTGCGAACGAGCGTCCACCTTTTAAAGCTTCAGCAAAACTATATGCGCATAGATTGAAAGAGTACGTTTATGTTTGTTTCATGCCTTCCTGCTTTTTATACTCCATTTAACACATTCAAGCATGTAAAATGTTTTATATAGGGTAAGCATGTTTGAATCGGAGCTTTTAGCTTCCACTCTCTACAGCACGTTATTATTGTTAAACAGATTTTATTTTATTTTATTTTTTTTTTAAGTTAGGTTTGTTATTTGGTACTAGTGTTAGACATGGGTATGTCTCCAAGTTTCTAACTCAGCTATTATAAGAATTTGGCTTTGATACTTGAGCTACAATGAAAATTTACATTTGACATAAGTTCTGGTGCTTTTTGTATGTTCTCAACAACACAACTTACATGTGTATCTCAGCTTATTCTTTGTATGTCCATTTTCCATGTGGAAAATGCCTACTTTTACTTTCTGTACAGTTTTGAATGCACACTTGGTATCATCTTGGGCACTCCTGGTTGGTGAAAATTGGACTGATCCTATGTCTCACAAAATTTCAATTGAGTCATTGAAGTCTAAAATTTCATGAAGGGTGTGTGTTATTTTATTTTCCACGCCATTGAGGTTTCTTAAATTCACTGTTGGGTATGCAAAACCTTAATTATGGACTCATTGTCGGGATACTGTAACTATGTGTTCTTTGGTTGTATCTTTAAACCATGATATTTCTTAGCATCCATTTGGCCTTTACATTTATGACATCCAGCTACGTTGTATAAGTTTTATTCTTTGAATTCAACCAGCTATCTTTAAAGGATGCTTAGAGCATCAACAACTTGAAACCATTCTATGTGGAGCTATGCTAATGTGCATCTAAAGTCCCAAAAACCTTTGTTTATAACTTTAGGATCTTGACTTGTGAACTCTATGTAAATTCTTTTGATTCTAAAACTTAAGGGTCTTTAACACAATATTCAAACTCAAATCAAGAACAAAGATAAGAAAGATGAACTGGACCCAAACCTCAATTAAATTCCGACTCAAACTGAACCTTCATGCTATCTGATTATCTGAAACTAACCTGCCTGACCTGATTGACAGGTCTATGTAATACCTTAGGTAGTTAAAAGTTCTCAAGTAGGCTAATTTATATATAACATACATGAAAATTTTATAAGCATCTGTATTTAATGAATGGAAAGAAAGAGGATCTAGAAAATCAATAACATTTTGATACTTGCTTTGTTTGAGAGTGTAAGAGGGTTAATTTCCTTAAATGTTTGGGTCATAACCCTCAATTTCACCTTCTTTGTCTCTATCTTCCTTTCTCCACCCTGGTTGACTTAACTACCACCCTTGTCTACTAAATTGTGAGACCACTTTCATCAGCTTATCAACCTCAACCTTACAGTGTAGTATGCTGTAATTGAGAAGTGTGTGTAGGGCAATAAAGNCCTTGTCCTATCATACATACTTGGAAATGACTTTGTCTATGGTTTGATGTGTGGTTCATTAGATGATTGAAGGTTGCGCACCCTTTGCTTCAATGGATGCAAAAGATGCTCAAGCAGCATATGCTGCGAACGAGCGTCCACCTTTTAAAGCTTCAGCAAAACTATATGCGCATAGATTGAAAGAGTACGTTTATGTTTGTTTCATGCCTTCCTGCTTTTTATACTCCATTTAACACATTCAAGCATGTAAAATGTTTTATATAGGGTAAGCATGTTTGAATCGGAGCTTTTAGCTTCCACTCTCTACAGCACGTTATTATTGTTAAACAGATTTTATTTTATTTTATTTTTTTTTTAAGTTAGGTTTGTTATTTGGTACTAGTGTTAGACATGGGTATGTCTCCAAGTTTCTAACTCAGCTATTATAAGAATTTGGCTTTGATACTTGAGCTACAATGAAAATTTACATTTGACATAAGTTCTGGTGCTTTTTGTATGTTCTCAACAACACAACTTACATGTGTATCTCAGCTTATTCTTTGTATGTCCATTTTCCATGTGGAAAATGCCTACTTTTACTTTCTGTACAGTTTTGAATGCACACTTGGTATCATCTTGGGCACTCCTGGTTGGTGAAAATTGGACTGATCCTATGTCTCACAAAATTTCAATTGAGTCATTGAAGTCTAAAATTTCATGAAGGGTGTGTGTTATTTTATTTTCCACGCCATTGAGGTTTCTTAAATTCACTGTTGGGTATGCAAAACCTTAATTATGGACTCATTGTCGGGATACTGTAACTATGTGTTCTTTGGTTGTATCTTTAAACCATGATATTTCTTAGCATCCATTTGGCCTTTACATTTATGACATCCAGCTACGTTGTATAAGTTTTATTCTTTGAATTCAACCAGCTATCTTTAAAGGATGCTTAGAGCATCAACAACTTGAAACCATTCTATGTGGAGCTATGCTAATGTGCATCTAAAGTCCCAAAAACCTTTGTTTATAACTTTAGGATCTTGACTTGTGAACTCTATGTAAATTCTTTTGATTCTAAAACTTAAGGGTCTTTAACACAATATTCAAACTCAAATCAAGAACAAAGATAAGAAAGATGAACTGGACCCAAACCTCAATTAAATTCCGACTCAAACTGAACCTTCATGCTATCTGATTATCTGAAACTAACCTGCCTGACCTGATTGACAGGTCTATGTAATACCTTAGGTAGTTAAAAGTTCTCAAGTAGGCTAATTTATATATAACATACATGAAAATTTTATAAGCATCTGTATTTAATGAATGGAAAGAAAGAGGATCTAGAAAATCAATAACATTTTGATACTTGCTTTGTTTGAGAGTGTAAGAGGGTTAATTTCCTTAAATGTTTGGGTCATAACCCTCAATTTCACCTTCTTTGTCTCTATCTTCCTTTCTCCACCCTGGTTGACTTAACTACCACCCTTGTCTACTAAATTGTGAGACCACTTTCATCAGCTTATCAACCTCAACCTTACAGTGTAGTATGCTGTAATTGAGAAGTGTGTGTAGGGCAATAAAGATTCAGCAACTAACATGCTTGACTTTCATGCTATGGATTAGTTGGTCGCTAAGCTCAAGCAATTTCCACCTTAATTTCTCAGTAGATGGTGAAAGAGAAGAAAATTAGGTGTATGTGAGAACATCATCAGATTTATCAAATTCAGTTAAAGCAAGTTATTGGGCCGTGTTCTTTGTGTTAGCTGCTGTGTTCTTCCAATTAATGTGTGTTCATTGAGCAACGTGGCACTTGTTTATTGTTAACCAATGCTTATAAAGTAGGTCGTTGTTTGAAGGTAGGGACAGTATTTGATGTTGGTATATGGAGTTAGTCAGAATTTGTGAAAATTGAACTCTTCAGCTTGGTTTTGGGACTTCTTGCTGTGGTTTCTTTGTAGAGGAGATTGAGAGATCGAAGTTACAATAGGAGGGAATCAAAGTTCCAAGAAGAGGTAGATGGATTTGAGTGAAGTTGAAAACAAAAAGGAAGATGATAAAAACAGTTGTACGGAGTAGTTGGAACAGATCACATCCCGTAAGGTCTCCTCAAGCTTTTTGCTAGATCACTTAGATATTATACCAGTGATTGTTGTGACATAATTGAGCCTTTGTTCAAGCCTAAGAAAAGAATTATTCTAGAGTTGTGCTGATGTCATTTTCCTATTATATAGAAGAATTTACGATCAAGTTCTTTTTATGTTCTGTATCAACTGATTTTTTTCTTTTTTCTTTTTTTTTTTTATTTTTTATATTTATTGCTATTAGTTTTCAAGTCTCCTTTAAGTGTGTAGAATATAATTTAAAAGTATCGTTTTATGTCTATATAAGCATCTAAGTTCATGTATTGTGCTGCAATCAGGCTAATTGAAGTGTGCTGGAATGAAGATCCAACAAAAAGGCCAACTTTCAGAGAGATTATTATGAAGCTTGATCATATATACAATAATGTGGGTCGTAAGAGGCGTTGGATAAAGGTATCTTCTCCTTACTGTCTTGCAACTGTCAATTAAGCTAGTTGGTAAAATTGTCACGCCTGTAGTTGATTAGTAAAATTAGCATAAACGATTTGAAAGTAAATTTATTGGGCTAAACAGTTTTCTCAAGTCAAGAAACACTTTAAGAAACTAAGTTAAAACACTACCTAAAAGGTGCACATGTACTCTGAAAGTTTGATTGATTCCACTTAGTTTGTGATCCTTATATTGAGTTTTAGGAAGCGGGGATCAGATTAGTTCGTCCAAACTACCCCCCCTCCCAAAACACGTGCAAAACATTAATTGTCTAAATTTGAACGTGGGAACCTCTCTGTATAATCTGGGTTTTTTCACTTGTAACTGATTGGTATAGTTATGTTTGGTTCATGTAGTTGTTACAATTCTGGGATTAAGGATTTGATAGATTGGAATGCTCATCTGACCCATGATAGTAATGGCCATGATTGTTGATTGGTGGATTAATGGTGTGGACACTAAGGGATGTAGATATCACTTGTAGAATTGTGGAGCCTGAAGTATTCAACATGTAGTTAACAATACTGTACACACGGAAAGATATAGAATTCAAGGAGCTGAATCATGTTGTTTTAGCTAGCAAATATGTTGTTTTCTTCATTAATGTATTATATCATGTCTGTATGAGATTTTATTTGTATGGTGGTGTAATGATGCTCATAATTTGCTTCTTAAAATGTTTACTGTTTTCTCATCTTTTGGGATTGGAGCTGTAATGTACTAATATTATTGTTGTATAACAATGAGACTTGAGGCTCTTTTTCTGCATCTCACTTTAAGCTGAATACTTTGATTAATGAATACCTTGTGCTCTTTCTTCCATTGTTATTGTTGCGGAACTACAATGTAAGCATAAAAGTATGTGAATTGAATCTATGCATCGCTAGTTCACAATTGTAGAAATAATATTCCTATACTTTGATGTTTACAGGTTAGGCCGCTCAAATGTTTTCAAAGAAATGAATCCAGCCTTGGCAGTTCATCTTATGCTATTTGACCGCCATTGTGCCATATATTCTTTTTGGACAAGTTTTATTGAGGCTTGTAAAACACTATAGTCCATCAATTGAAAGGGAAATACCGAAGTAGTTAAAAGTGCAGCATCCACTATACATTTAACAGGTTTGCCTTGAAGCCCATGCTGTGGAAGAAGCAGCTGAGCAATCCTATTAATGCTAATACAGTTAACAGTAACTTCGTTAGTCATACTCTGTAACATATGATTGATGACTTTAGCACTAGTGGGGATACAAGAGAGCTTAACCCATGATTGTTCCAATCAGTTAGTCTTGCTCTTCAAAGCTGTACGATGTTAAAGATTCTTCATTCTTGTGTATAATTAATTTTCTGCATTAGAATAATGAAAGATCAAATACGTTGTTGCATTGCCATTTTTTCTGTGTATCTTCATCATATGCAATGTTTGTTCTGCACGTAACAGTATTTATCCACACCTGCAAACATGTACGTAGCAGTATGACGAACACAGATTTGGTGTTAAACCTGTTGCTAATTCATTTTTGGATTGAAAGTGAATGGAGTTGTATGATGTTAGGCTTTATGCATTGATAGAGTAAATTATCGGATAATGTTTTCTAATTCAATTAGGATATAGTTTTGTGTATATTTTGCTCCAAATATATCATCGCGTAGTATGTTATTTTGTTTAGCGTAGTATGTTATTTTGTTTGGTTGGGATGTTTTTGGCAAGAGGCAGTTTCCTCTCAAGATGATGAACGCAGCTGAATGTCATTTAAATGACAATTAATTGAGCAACCTGTTTGTTCATCCGAAGAAAGTTGATAAAATAATAAATTGTCTATGCATCCAATCATAAGCAATAACAACATCTTAGTTATGTTTTGCAACCAACTTATTTTTCACCACTTATAATATCTTACAAAGGTGTTTAATAAATTAAATTGCTCGCATTCTTTCATTAACTCACCAACATTGCTCTCACTACTACCACCCCCACCAAGACATCACCACCACTTACACCGCTGGGAGTAGGACGAAATTCAAGCATTTACTTCAAGGTAGGTCACTGCCTCTTTGATTATTAGTTCGACCTAGACTTCTAGAGGTGCATGAAAGTATGAAACTCTAACACTCGCCTAGGTAGGGACTTGGAACACCTAACTCGGTTGTGGCCAGTGATCCAGGCGCCTTTAGTCATCTCTACCTAGCTAGATTGGGGTCACGAATCACGAACCTACTCACAAACCTCAACCTAGCTTGATAATTTTGCACCTTACCCCATATCTACTTGGAGTTCGAGGTGCTAGCTTAGCGACCTGGCATGCGTACGTATTGCCTATTAATAATCTCTTAATTATGTTCCCATACTGAGGTTGGGGTGTTTGATCAAATGCTTCAATCTAGGCTAGGATGCATAGTTAAGGCATTTTAGCCTTTTACACTTATCTATTTATCACAAATTGATCGTCGTGATTTAAGCGTGAGGAAGTGTGAGACTTTTTTTAATTCAATTCAATAAGCAATTGTTTATACGTAGTATCTAACTTTTATAATTTTTAAAAATGCATTGTTTAATTATAAAAAGTTAAAGTACGTGACTCAACAAATAGGTGATCTGAGTCAAATATACGGAGTATTTTAAGAATACCATACAAAATCTACAATTATTAACATTAGGTCTTTTCATACATAACATAACGTGTTAGGTTACAAGGCCTGTAATATAGTTCAATTAAGATAATAGAACTTCCTAATGTGAACCAAACGTAACTAATGGATGCATTAGCATATTCTCATCCTTTCTATTCATTCCATCACATCTGCATATGCAAATACATGTTTAATTCGTCTTACTTCTCATGAAAGCGTCGTTATGTTATGTCAATTTCGAACCGTCCATTTTTTCCCTCTTAAATTCCATAACACTTTGAACAAACACATAATCTTTCCTTACCTTTGTTAGACAAAGCAATCTACTGTATGATTTGTAGATGTATATATCCTTTTGCACTATATTAGACAAACATTTTGAGTGCTTGAAATTAAAGAAAGGTTACACTCAACTACTAATTAAGGAATAATTTGTACCAATTTGATAATAAACATGCTTTTGCAAATTGTTTGACATGTTTAACCTTGATGTAAAGTAAAACAAGATTTATTTTACCTAATATTGCCACCTTCAAAATATTGAAGAAACGTTGAGGTTTTCTTCTGTTTATGTTAATAGTCTAAGGTTTTTTTCTAGCTAAACTATGTAGGTTCCTTACAATGTGAACAAAAATGAAAATCCTTTTATGGTTAGAATTATAAGTAAATAACTTGCCTTACAAATTAAAGAAAGTTCAAACTTAGCAAGCCAATCTTATAGACTTTTTTTTTCTTATGTTGTTTGATTGTTTTTGTGTTGGCTTTTTAAAGGATTACATATTTGGAGTCAACACACACATATATATATATATATTATATTCAAATACTGCAATGGATCAAATTATTATGATTTAACGTATAATATATATAAGCGATTAAAAAGAAGTTGATTTGGTTAATACATGATATATTAAACTTGAACAATATAATTAACTTTCCATTCAAAAGGTAGAACTATGAACAAGCTAAGTTTGGTGCTATTGATTTTCAAAATTAGGTATGTTTGATTATTGGGAACTTCGTCACTCCCCTCTCCTACAATCGTACAAACATGCCACATTGCAATATTGTGAGTGTATTCAAGTATTATTTTTTTACCCAAAAAGGTTTAAGCATAAAATATACTCCATAAGTTAATTATATACTCCATTTCTATTTTTTTACTAATTGATTGATCATTAATTAGAAATCATTTTCTATTTCCTACTAGACTACAAATAAAATGTACATGGAAAAATATAGAAAAATGATAGGAGTTATTAGTTAGCTCATCTGTCAAATTTAATTTCAAAAGAGTCATTATATATATATATATATATATATATATATATATATATATATATATATTT
>PYUH01000040.1:1753430-1851297 GCA_016808085.1 Suaeda aralocaspica | reverse complement strand
TTTTTTTTTTTTTTTTTTAATTTAAGAATAAAAGTCTTTTTTTTTTTTTAATTTTTATTTTATTTTATATATAAGCTGGTGAAGTAAGGAACCCTTGGCTCAACTCAACGTCTTATTCACCCAATTAATAATATTACTTTCACAAGTCCTTTTCATTAATTTTCTCTCTCTCAATTTTTATTTTTTATTTTTTTTAACTCACAAGAATTATTACAAACACCATATAAAAAAAAATCAAAAAATAAAATTCAGCTGTTAATGGAGTTTCAATATAAATGTTAAGCAAGTCATTTCCATCTTTAGCCTTCTCCTTTCAATCAAAACCGTCCAAATAAAGATAACCTTATTCCCTGTTTGTCTTCTTCATTTTAATAGGGTAATAATTTTTTTCTTTTCCTTTTTTTTTTTTTTTTAATATAATTCAATAATGTAGTAATTTTTTTCCTTGTGAAAATTTTAAAAATAGAAATTGTTTGATTAAATAAAATGGGTTTCTACTTTTATAAATACCCACCAACAAGGCAAACTTACTTACAATTTGTTTTCTTTCTTGTATTGTTGTTGCAGAATTTTAGGGAAGAAGAAAAGAGAGACAAAACACTCAGAAATTATTAAAAATAAAAAATCCTTTCTTTCTTCAGGTTAGTTTAAGCATCAATAACATTAATCTTATTTTACTTATATTAATTAGTACTATATTCATCTCATATATATAGAATCTTCTATGTTTTAGTTTTAGTTTTTTTCTTCTTTCATTCGTTTAATTGAACATCTAATTTCAACTTTAGTTTAGACAATTCATTTAGATTCGATTCAATTCACTTGGTTGATTAGGTTAAGTTAGCTCAATACTCGTAATTGTGTTCATTTCATTGTACTTACATATTTACATAGGTGTATGCATATTAACCTATATATGCATTTTATGATAAGGTATATATATTATTAATTTGAACATATTATTAATAATATATAGAGTTAAGCATGGAATTCCCAACACAAACAATTGAAGGCTCACCATCAAGCCAGAGGAAGATGGGGAGAGGAAAGATCGAGATCAAACGAATCGAAAACACAACCAATCGCCAAGTTACCTTCTGTAAGAGAAGGAACGGACTCCTGAAAAAGGCTTATGAATTATCAGTCTTGTGTGATGCTGAAGTTGCTCTTATTGTCTTCTCCAACCGCGGCCGCCTCTATGAGTATGCTAATCATAGGTATATAACTTACACAATTCCTCTCTTTATCAATCAAGCTTGCTATAATAATAAACCGATCACTTATATTTTATACCGCCTTGGTTCCAAACATGTGAGGGAAAAATGTTTAATCGTTACAAATAATTTGGAACCGAGGTAGTATATATTTATTTTGGATGGATTTTCATTTGATGATCTAATAACTAACTAGTTTATTACATATATATGTGCATATATATATATAGTGGGGAATTTGTTATTTGCATTTAAGATTGATAGTTTTTAAAGATTTGAAGCTAAACAAAGAAATCAACTAAGAGTTTCTTTATTTCTTACAGTTTTGTTTTTTTCTTTGTTAAGAGCTTAAAGAAGCCTTTTATTTTTTCTTTATATGAAGTCTTTCTTTACTTCTTTGATTGACAGAAGCATAGATCTAGTTGTAATACAAGGAAATAATCTTTGTTATTTTTGGTGATTTAAATTTTTTTCTTTTTTTTTTTTTTTTTTAATGTGGTACTTCAAAAATAAGAAAGGAAAAAAATATCAAAAAAGAGAAATTGGGAAAGTTATCAGTCTAGTGAGATCAGCTTCAATTCCTACCATTTCCACCATTGTTGCTAACTTATAGCTCTTTCTCTCTCTACATTTTTTTTGTTTGTTTCTCTCTCTAAACTTAAAGTACATGATGCTAGAAGAGGGGGTGTATGGTATATTGTAAGGCCTATAAAACCAAAGTTGTCAAACTCTTATTAGCTCATTACTCATCTTATTGACACTTCCTAAATAGCTTGTCAGTTACCCATAAAGCTACTAGGTAGAGGACAAAAACAAAAGTTTTGTTTGGATCAAAAAAATTCAATTTGATTTCTTTGAGACATTTCGTCGAACATGTTATGTGCATTAACTAAATTAGGGTTTTGTTAAACTGAAATACTAAATTTTGGTGTTCATAATTAGTTATCTTTGAAAACTTGTTCTTACACGTGATGGGTTTTTGGTAAAGTCAACAAATTGTCCAAAATAAGGGCTTGAAAATTCAATCTATGTATAAGGGTTTCTAATTTATTGCTGAATTTTTAGAAATTGGGTCAAAATTAGTAACTAAAATGTTTTGCAAAAGATAAACCCATGTCTGAAAAATGGTTTTCTAGATTTGGGGTTTCTTGAATTTTCGTTATTTTTTTGGTTAATTAGAGAAATTAGGGTTATAATCAACAAACTTCAGTAGATCAAGTAGTTTAATCACAAAATAAACTAAAAAAAGAAAAGGAAAACAAAAGCATATGCATCAGTTTTTTGTGTTTTTGTCTCAGTGAAACAAGAATCTTTTGGTCATGTCATACAAATTAAAGTAGGTTTCAATTTTATTTTATTTATAATTTTTATTTTTGTGTATGTGATTTTAATTTATATTTCTGACATAAACAAAGATAAATATAAGAGGAGAAGTAATGATATCATTTCCAAACTAAGGAGTAACTCTTTTATCTTCAATAGTGAAAGAAAAATTGTTATTTTAGTACTCACTTCTCTTAGATTGTGAAAAGGATCTCACTTTCTCTTATAGTTTGAATTACTTAAAATAAAATAATTTTTCACATTATATTTTTATATCTATTTCACTGATATTTACTTTTCAATAAAAAAGAAGCACCTCACTCTTTGGTGATCTCATCACTGTTGAGTCTGAAACAGCAAAAACAACAAAATTTCTGCTGTTTTTTTCTTCATATGGTTGTGAACTTGTGATAGAGAGTTTTCAACCAATCAAATTGCATCATCATCATCATCATTTTTTTTTTTATTGCTCTTTCACATTATTAAGGGAAGTTGGGGTGTGTTGAGACTAGATCTTGTATAGATATTTATTTTGTTAAATAAATCTTCCTTTATAAGATAATTTATGTATTGAATTGGTCTAATATATAACGCGGAATGATTTTTTAAGAAAATACTTCGCTATGAGTTTATCGATTAATTGATCAAATGATGGTCAACAAACTATAAGGGCTCTTTAGATCTAATAATGAGCAATGTTTAGAGTAGTACTAATTAACAATATTTAAGAAATTAGCTAGGTTATAAATTTTAAGCTTGATTATCCTTATCTATCTTTCTTGTCCTTATAAACATTGAGACGGAAATTGTGCCATCTACACATGTACACAACAGAAACAACTCAAGAAATCAAGTGACAAGTTTATGAATTCAAATATTGGATCATGTAAAGTAAAGATTTACTTTAACTAAAAAAAAAATGTTAATTTTTAAGCGTATATTTTGCTCAAAATGAAGATCTAAACTCGTTGCTTGATTTTCCGATAACATTATATTTTGAAGCCTAAATAAATGTTGCTTAAGAAAACCATTATAGTTTAAACTAATTAACATAAATAGAAAACGGAAAAAAGTGATTTATGAGTGAGATTAAGTAAAATCATATGTCAAAATCGGGAAAGTAATTCATATCATCTATAAGGAAAGTGATTTTTTAAAAAACTCAAATCTCTAACAAATCTTTATTTGTCTCTAGTCTTATTTTTTATGAGTCTATATATTCTGTGGTATTATAACAAGAAAAAGAAAAAAAATAAATCAATAAAAAATTTAAAAGAAAATGTAGGAAAAAAGTGTACGTAAAAGCTTGACCTACATCAATGGCTGCTTTACTATGCTTAGGTAGTCAAATGCAGAATTTCCATTAATAATCGAAGAGACATGTTAAAACATTCCTTTTTTTAACAATCATACACTTAAACCCTTGAGTAATTAGGGTAAATTTAGGGTTATTAACCAATGGACAATTGGGTTTCTGACACGTGTCCCAGATTTATAACTTAAAGTCTTATTCTATCCAATCATATCACAATCCCGCATGACAGCGTGGCAGAAGTTAGCCAATCACTTACTCGAGGAAATTAAGGTATCAACAAAATCGAGGAAGTATTCAGTCAAATCTTTTTAATTTGAATGAGGTTAAAATATTGATTTTTTGTCAAATCATACTAAATTAAATCTCATCAAACAGTAAGGTAAACAGTAAAAAAACACTGACTTAAAGTTACTGACGTTATTCAATTTACTGTTTGTTACTGAGCTTTCGTGTGAGACTAAATTAAAGTGATGATTTTTAAGAGATTGATTTGACTAGAATTATTACTAAATTTTTGGCTTCGATTTGTTTATCTGCAAGTGTAAAATTTAAGTTTTGGTTTTGATTTTGTTAGTAATCATTTGATATTAAACAATGACGTAGTATATTGTTTGTTTGTACTTCTATCCCATCACAATAATGAAGCCATTTGCTCACAAAATAAACTAAAGTCATTGTTTTTTGTATTAGAGAGAGCTTCAATTGAATTCAGCTACATTAAAGATTACGTAATGCTTTTGCTTGGTAGCAAAAATTGATTAGAAAGATACAAAGCAATTTTACTAATTATTATAATCTTTTCAATTCGGATCTTTAGTAAAGTTTGCTTTCTAACAAAAGGCATAGTTCCATGAATCTAAAAGTGACTTTCATTGTATGTGTGCATTATAAAATTTTTTTTTAAATAAAATGCCGCATAAGTTAAGACTTAAGTATTAGGAGATAAGAAGCGAATGTTGCTTCATGTCCCTCATTGTTTTTGGAGGCTTAGTTCTTGGTGGGAACTTGAATACTTGAGATATGGCAGATGGGGTTAAAGCTGTAGCAATTGGACATTATTGTATAAAATAATAAAATTTTAATAAAAGTCAATAATTTCAAATAAGGTTAGATATATTTTCAACACTAATAAGTTCAATTAATTTAACATGGGGATTATAAAGGACTAATAAGCTAGGTACAATCAAGCCTCTCAAAAAACAAAAAAAATGTAAATAGAAAACATACTGAAAGTTAATAACAATAAAATATGTACTACGTACAAAACATGGTTGTTAACACCCAACAATTACCATATGTGATATGTCTAACATATTATTGCATGATGTGGTATTGTGGTTTATACGATGACTTCCACATTGGATGAATTTTCATTGACTTGAGTTATTAGGTGATTCAATAAAAAGCTGAGTTAACTAAAATGGTTGCAAAGAATATATGACAACATGACGCCATGATCTACTTATATAGTGTGAGGAATTAGTCAACTACTTGTACTTTGAGAAAAATATAAGATGAGTAGTTGTTAGAGATGGTTCTTGTTATAGTTCATTGTATATTACATACGGTTTTCAAAGAAACTAAGCAAGAGTGTAAGAGGGCAACTACTTTTGCATCAACACTCACCTATGCTACAATAATGATCAGTACAGCAACATATTTCGAAGGCTGATATATCGCTACTCTTTCTTCAGAAAACCTTAGCTTATATATCAGATGGCTCATTAGTAGTGAGACCACCCACGACACGTCAACAATGTGTGGCTAATTAAATTGTGACACCCATGAAATACAATGTACAAATAAGCTTCTTAATATTCATCAACAATCAAATTTCTTTAATAAGCATATAATTTAAAAGTTCTTATCATTCAATATTAAAGGCTTGAAGTCTATCATATTCCATGGTCAATATAATGGAGAATGAAGCATTTCCAATTTCAGCAAAGCTTGTTCATTGGTCTAGTGCATGATGAGGTGGAAGTTGGGGTGAATGTGTGATCCTAGGCTTTAAGAATGTATTTATGAAGGTCAGTCTTAGAGAAGAATTCCTCAGCTCACCCACATTCATTTTGGATGAATTGAAGCTTATTGATCATGTTCCTTGTTTTCTTGATGGTAGATTGGTAGCACTAGTGTAGAATTAGGAAGTGTTACTATCTCCATCATATAACGACCACTTGGTTCTAGCTCTAATAGCCCAAGTTTCTTCTCCCCTTGTAAGATCGACTTCTCTCCCTCACAAGTCGGTGCTCCCTCTCCAAGTCTTTCATATTGTCATTGAAAAGTTGGCTCTGCGGCTTTCTTTGAACAACTTCAATTCTAGCCTATAGCGTACTTTTCTCTTCAAATCTCCAATAGTATTAGAAGCCGAGAGGTGAGGGCGCCAAGTGTGGAGGGCCAAATTGCTAAAACCCTTGCTATTTGATCCCGAATGTCTCAATGAGGAAAGACTTAACTCTAGGAGTTTGACTATCCATGTAAGATAAGTGATGGTGGTGTTTGGGAAAAGCTTATCCTAGTATAGCTATATCCAAAATTAAAAGCAGTTTTTAGTTTTCACTCTTTGTCTGTTGTTGGCATCTATCAAAATTGAAAACAATCAACATGTACAAGTTTGGTGTTGTGCATAATGCTAGTATCTCTTCAAGGGGTTAAGTTGTTTCTATACTCAAAGTAACCTCCTTTATTCTTTTTCAAGTTCTAATATTTTAGTTATTTCTGTAAATATTCTTGGAATGCTATTTACAAAAAGCATTTTCTTGAATTAGTCATTTAGATGTATTCTAAATTAACTGTACTATGGAGTCAATGCACCAAATAAGGTTTTCTGTATGAACCTAAGTAATATTTTATTTTTGATTAATTATTCCTTCTGGCACTAAAGAGATTGTAACAAGTTCATGCATTTTAAAATCTCCAGCCATTTTTATTACTCCATAGTCCTTACGTATTTATGTAATTGTGAAAGTGCGAATTTAAATTTTTAATTATTATCGACAAAGAATTTAGTGTTTGGAGATGAATAATGAGGAATTTAGGATATTTTTTGGAATTCAATATTTTATACAGCCTTAGGTACCACACTCTTTTTGGTGAACATGTAGATAATTGCTAGGTCAGACGCTATAATATGCCAATGATGTATTAGTCAAAAAAGAAAAAAATAAGAAAAATCAAACAAAGTAATAACATAATTAGTATTGTTGATTATATATATAGTGCAAATTTAAGCCTTCATCATTTCTTGTTTGTGTAATGGTCTAATGGATTATTTTATATTCTAATATTTGGTTCACATTTTTTTTTCTTTTGAGGTTAAATTAGAAATTTTTAATTGTCTACATGCAAGTTATACATGCATAAAGTGACTCCATAGAACTAATTTATACACCTTAGCTGCAGTGTGAAGGGCACAATTGACAGGTACAAGAAGGCTTGCTCTGACCAATCTGGTGCTGGATCAGTTGCTGAAGCCAATGCTCAGGTAACACAGCCTACTAACCTCATTGGATTGCGCGCTTTTTATTAGTAAGAAGATCTTAACATCTAACAATCTTACTAATAAGTGTAATGAAACTAAACTGACTATATAGATTCATGATATCAATATTGCAGTACTATCAGCAAGAGGCTGCTAAGCTGCGGAACCAAATTCGCACTGCAACAGAGAATAACAGGTAAATGCATGTCTTAATGACATAAGCCTTGATAATAAAGAGATTTTATATATATCTAGTGCAAATTTTGCTGAAAATCTGAAATTTTGCAAAAAAAAAAAAAAAAGGTTGCTGTCAAGGCACCTGATGGGTGAAGGGCTAAGCAGCCTAAGTATGAAGGAATTGAAGAATCTGGAAGTGAAACTAGAGAAAGGTATTAGCAGAATTCGGTCTAAGAAGGTAATGAATTGATAAAATTGGAGAAGAATATACCACCTCCGTTTCCAATTAGTTGCAACAATTGAATATTTTATATCTGACAAATAATACCCAATTGTTGCAACTAATAGTAAACGGAGTTAGTAATGTAATTTGAATTAGTTTGTTGGTTGGCAGTAATTTCGTCTAAATATTATTGACTAATCCGTCATTAATTATTTTCTTTTCTTTTCAATGAATTGGTGTACAGAATGAGCTGCTCTTTGCTGAGATCGAGTTCATGCAGAAAAGGGTAATTCAATCTTTACTCATGCCTAAGTAGATTGAACTGCACGTAGAGCTTATGTTCTTCGTGTATGATCTGAGCTACTAGTTTGTTGGTTTTGCTTTGCTTTGAGCAAAGACTAACTTACAAAAAGGAACTGGTCTACATAAGCCCCCCTAATACATTTGAGATGCTTTTCCTTTTTCTTTATGGTAGATTAGAAAGAAAATTTTGAAAATTACAAAATACGACTTGAGATTAAAATGATTAGACTAAGCTTAGTCTCAAATGTATAACTCAACGCCTAGATTGTCCTGCAATGGTGAACATATATGCAAGTAAGAATGAGTTTAATGTATAAGACCCTTCAATTCGCTCTTTTATCCATATGAGTTATGATTGTAGATACAAATAGTTATTGAAATAGACAATCTATTAATTATGAGATGATAATTAGTTGAGGAGCTACCCAAGTTGGTATTAGCGACGTATAAGTTACTCATTTTATTTCTTAACTAATTAAATTAGGCATCCAATTACAACTCTATGGAGTTTGGAAAGATGAAGTGATGCTTATTTGCGTCTCTTGTTAGAGGTCTAGTCATTGCAATTAGGCGGTAAACAACTTAGTATTTTTTTTTCCATTCTTTGTTTTAGTGGCGATTGAAAAGATAATGAACAGTTACAAGATCATATGTTTGGTTGAATTCCTCCCTTGTACTTGCTATCATGTTGTACTAAACTACTATAATGATTTAGGGTAATGGTTAATGGTTATATAGATCAATTTGTGATGCGCCATATGATATGACAAAACCCCTTAGCTTATAGTTGTCAAAGTTATGCTCCTTTTCGCTACAAGTAAAGTATGCAACTATATGTTTTAGACTAATTTACAACGAACTGTGCTTCATATCTGTAGGAGATCGAGCTGCATAACAACAATCAATTTCTTCGAGCAAGGGTAAGTCCGCTTTATCTTCTCCTCCTTGTTCGTTTCAATAAATCTTATCAATGCTAAATTGTGACGTAAAATGTAGATAGCTGAAAATGAGAGAGCTCAACAAAGCATGAGCCTGATGCCAGGAGGCAACGACTATGATCTGGTTCCTTCGCAATCATTTGATTCGCGCAATTACTTCCAAGTGAATGCCCTTCAACCGAACAATCAGTATGCACGCCAAGACCAAACCCCTCTCCAGCTAGTGTAAGGTATGTATCTATCAACATACTATTTCCATTTACCCTATGCCAATTTAGTAAAATCTTTGATTTTGTTCATAAGGTCTAAATTATTTCCACATATGATGTTTGATTTTGCA
Source organism: Suaeda aralocaspica (assembly GCA_016808085.1). Lineage (NCBI taxonomy): Eukaryota > Viridiplantae > Streptophyta > Magnoliopsida > Caryophyllales > Amaranthaceae > Suaeda > Suaeda aralocaspica. The sequence goes on along the minus strand of PYUH01000040.1, from coordinate 1,841,980 downwards.
GTATAATCCTGAGGAACTTATATATATATATATATATGTAAGTTGAAAGAGCTGAAAAATGACCAATGTAATGGTCAGTCTAATGTATGGTGTAGTGTTTCGTCATCAACTTCAGCATTTTGTACTCAAAAAGAGGGATGTATGTTTTGTGTGTAGTGTGTTTTGCATAACAATGGATGCAACCTAAACTTTAACTTAATAATTTCAGCCTATGTGGTGGGTTAGTTAACCTTTATATTTTGTAGATTTTGTAATTATTGTTAAGTTAATTACTCTTTATTTTCGGAATGGACTATAGTGGCAAATGAACCCCTAACTTATCGTAATTATGCAATCAAACTCCTTATGTTTATAATCAAACTCCTAATTGTCAAAGTAAAAAATCTCAAAAAATGAAATAGGAAAAACACATTAAAGAACAAAGAGATTTTTTTTTTTTTTTTTTTTTGGTATTAAAGAGCTACAAATATGGGATGACAATCGATTCCAAAATAAACTAACTGAACTATTTCTCACTCTCAAAGAACAAAGAGATGATATGCCTAAAATCTAAATGACCTAGGGTTGTTTCTCTTAAGTAAATTACACATAACTGCACAAGGCACATTAACCTGATTTAGGAGAATGTGGTCCATGAAAGGCTGGTTGAATAGAGGTTTGATGAAATTAAATTTGGTGGGATCTAAAATAAAAATTACAACTTCCTCTTATGGTAACTGGAGTTTAGACCAACGTTGATTACAAGAAATAGATGTCTCTCTAAATAGAGTACCAGTAGTCATTGTGCTTTAACTACGAGTAATGGACTTATGTACCAGCCTTTTGTAGTGCAAGTTATAATTGACTTGTGTCAATAATTGTTGCGAGTACATTAATCCAACAACGCATGATGGAATTTTCCAATCGGCTGTAAGGAGCTTGATATCGTTTAAGAAGGAAATTCAGTTCATTCGAGCTCTAATTACTTGAACTTGTTTATGTAAATATCTTTGTTGGGGAGGCTGAGCAACCACAATTAGTGTTCTAGCCCTGACTCTTGGGGTTGAGTTTTAATTCCTAGCAGAACACTTTGAGAATAGGAATTTCTCTTACACTATCTATTGTAACAAACGCAAGAAAGATTAAAATTAAAGAATAATAAAAACACAATAAAGGTTTGACACGGTTCATCAATAAGATAATAACGTGTTGGTTACTTGGTTACATCCACCAGTTTGGGAGATGGCATGTTTTATTAGATGAGGAATTTTAAAATACCAAATTAGGTTGAGTAGTGTTGAACCCCATGTGATTTACACTAGTGAGTTGTCTCATATCGGAGAAAGAGGAGATGTTAAACTAGTTTATAGGCCTAGGAGTTACTCCTCCTATTGCCAATTGGTTTTAGGATGGAACCTCCTTGGGCTTGTGGACCTGTTTGACTCTCCTCCTCCTTGTTGGGTTACCCAGGCCCATTTATCTTTAACATGAAATTTNATAAACTAACTGAACTATTTCTCACTCTCAAAGAACAAAGAGATGATATGCCTAAAATCTAAATGACCTAGGGTTGTTTCTCTTAAGTAAATTACACATAACTGCACAAGGCACATTAACCTGATTTAGGAGAATGTGGTCCATGAAAGGCTGGTTGAATAGAGGTTTGATGAAATTAAATTTGGTGGGATCTAAAATAAAAATTACAACTTCCTCTTATGGTAACTGGAGTTTAGACCAACGTTGATTACAAGAAATAGATGTCTCTCTAAATAGAGTACCAGTAGTCATTGTGCTTTAACTACGAGTAATGGACTTATGTACCAGCCTTTTGTAGTGCAAGTTATAATTGACTTGTGTCAATAATTGTTGCGAGTACATTAATCCAACAACGCATGATGGAATTTTCCAATCGGCTGTAAGGAGCTTGATATCGTTTAAGAAGGAAATTCAGTTCATTCGAGCTCTAATTACTTGAACTTGTTTATGTAAATATCTTTGTTGGGGAGGCTGAGCAACCACAATTAGTGTTCTAGCCCTGACTCTTGGGGTTGAGTTTTAATTCCTAGCAGAACACTTTGAGAATAGGAATTTCTCTTACACTATCTATTGTAACAAACGCAAGAAAGATTAAAATTAAAGAATAATAAAAACACAATAAAGGTTTGACACGGTTCATCAATAAGATAATAACGTGTTGGTTACTTGGTTACATCCACCAGTTTGGGAGATGGCATGTTTTATTAGATGAGGAATTTTAAAATACCAAATTAGGTTGAGTAGTGTTGAACCCCATGTGATTTACACTAGTGAGTTGTCTCATATCGGAGAAAGAGGAGATGTTAAACTAGTTTATAGGCCTAGGAGTTACTCCTCCTATTGCCAATTGGTTTTAGGATGGAACCTCCTTGGGCTTGTGGACCTGTTTGACTCTCCTCCTCCTTGTTGGGTTACCCAGGCCCATTTATCTTTAACATGAAATTTAACATGGTATCAGAGCCCAGGTTATTCGGGCCTCTTCTAAAAACTGGGTATTTGTCTAAGCCACTGGTTAAGGGCCTCTGTTGGATGTTCATTCCCAACGAGGATTATATTGTGTCTTCTGGTGTGCTCTAATTCTAAGGACATTCACTAGTGAGGGAGAGTGTTGAACCCCATGTGATTTACACTAGTGAGTTGTCTCATATCGGAGAAAGAGGAGATGTTAAACTAGTTTATAGGCCTAGGAGTTACTCCTCCTATTGCCAATTGGTTTTAGGATGGAACCTCCTTGGGCTTGTGGACCTGTTTGACTCTCCTCCTCCTTGTTGGGTTACCCAGGCCCATTTATCTTTAACATGAAATTTAACATGGTATCAGAGCCCAGGTTATTCGGGCCTCTTCTAAAAACTGGGTATTTGTCTAAGCCACTGGTTAAGGGCCTCTGTTGGATGTTCATTCCCAACGAGGATTATATTGTGTCTTCTGGTGTGCTCTAATTCTAAGGACATTCACTAGTGAGGGAGAGTGTTGAACCCCATGTGATTTACACTAGTGAGTTGTCTCATATCGGAGAAAGAGGAGATGTTAAACTAGTTTATAGGCCTAGGAGTTACTCCTCCTATTGCCAATTGGTTTTAGGATGGAACCTCCTTGGGCTTGTGGACCTGTTTGACTCTCCTCCTCCTTGTTGGGTTACCCAGGCCCATTTATCTTTAACATGAAATTTAACATGTAGGGAGTATATGTCGATGAATTCCGATAGCCCTGATATAGATAACCTCTTGACCCCGACTTGTTGACCGAGAAGCGAGCTTTGACCCGGTCGGACCCGAGTACCTACTTCCGAAGTCCTCAGCTCCCCTAACTTGGTTCAAGTTGATCCTAACGAAGTCTTGAAATTATATGAAAAAGTCATCTTACCTTAAAAGATTTAAACCTAAATATATATTGTACAAGAACAAGCTTGTACATATGGGTATTAACTAATGTATATAAATATGTGGCAGTCAAAATATTACTGAATTCATCACAACAGTAATATTACGGCTATGTTATGACTATATATTTTTGAACAAAGTAATTAAAAGACTTTTCATTGAACAAACATGGAGAGCTTATCATTGAGCAAGTATGACAACCTAACAATCACAAGTAATTTCTATTGCTGTTATTGGAAGCCAAATTACAAATCGGATTTTTCCTGAGGTGCTAATAAGCCATTGGTCTAATAGGGCAATAGTACCACAATACAAATAACAAATGGAGAAAAGGAGATTCAAACAGGAAATGATATTGACATTCCTCGTATTAATATTGGTACTCTCTTTGTATGAGTGTAATTTTGTTTGTTCTAAATGTCAACGTAAATCTTGAGAGTGCAAATATCAATTTTTGATTCGAACCTTTAAGTTACAATGTCTAAACTACTGGTATGCGGTTAACTCAAATTTTTACCACTTTTCATTTCCTATAATTTGGTCTTTGTTAGGTAATCTTAATTTTACCACGAATTTCTCTTTCCACAAATCTTTGATAGGTCTGACAATTTATCTACATGATTGAATGTGGAGAAACTCAATTCTGTTATTATCCCTATTTAATGTATACAACTTGTGTGGACCTTCATTGAGAAAGATGCTTGGTCAAAAACGAGAAATAATCATGGGTGTTGTGGAGTGATGATACAAGAGCTAAGCGAAAGTAAAGGAATTAGTTCAATAAGAGTTGTATATATATTCAGGGATTATTTCATGTATACATTGTATTAGATAAATTATTATATATACTAGCTCAACCAAAAATCTAAACTTATGGTTGAGGTGCAACAGTGGGTCTTTATACTCCACAGTCCACACCCTCACATAGTCGGATGAGCTAGCTAGAGTTTATTGGGTCTAAAAAGTTAATGCATTGTGGGTCCCCAATATCACACCTAATAATTACTCAGGGTATATTTTCTTAATTTTTAATGTGAAAATGAGGGGTGAAAGAAATTCTAACACATGGACTTTATTGTCACGCTGATACCATATATTTGGTGTATAAATGTATAATGCATAATGCATCATTAATAACCCAGTAATGAGCAAGACAATACAATGAATAGACATGAACCGCGAGCAAATGTTGGAAAACTTTTCAATGACAACATGGACAGGATTGCATTGTAATGATGGTAGAAAAATCATCATTAATTAGTTGAGATTAACAATTTAATGGTCTATATATATCACTTAACAAAAGTGAAGCTTTGGCATTGCATTAGTATATTTACATTAGTCTACAAATTAAAGTATCTGATACGAGGTGTAAAAGGCCATTACTAACCTGAAGTGATAGCTAGTTGTAGTTAAGCAGAAGTAAACCATCATCACGAGCAGCACATCGTAATTACGGTCAAAGATTAGAAAATTCATATCCGAATGGAGAAGATCATAATTAATTCTGATTAGATTGAAATGAACTCAACACAACTAACCATGCTAATCTCATCGATCACTTTGTGTAGGTGAAGGCGGAAAGCCCTCTTGCCGGCTCTTGGAGCACTACTAGATGTGTAGCCAATTCAATACACCGTCCGAGGGATTGTGAGAGCCCAATACTATCAAGCCAAGCTGCTCAGGCAGGATTCAGCATTCCAGCTTTACTTAGTTCAGGTTTTCGGCAGATTAGTACAAAATCAAGTAACTCATTAACATATTTGGCTAAACTACTACGGATGTTATGTTAGCATGTAGGAAGAAAGGGGGGAGATTATAAGACGGATTTGTAGCCCATATATATTTCCATGAATCATAAATTTCTTGAACCATGGCTTACTATAACTATAGGTTATCATTTTATTTGTATATCTACAATTGAGTATGTATTGTCTATCTACCAAGTTTACAAAAAAAAAAAATTCACATACAGTAAAACACTAAACAAATGATTAATTGAAGTGTGTATCACATACATACATACATACATACATACATACATACATACATACATACATACATACAAATAATTAATTGAGGTTGTTATTAGATATCAAATTATTTGAAAGATCCCAAAAGGTCGTTCTGTAACTAATTATCAATTGTATATTGGAATTAATGACAAGACGACCAAACTCATCAAAGTTAACATGAATTAAAATATTCCGAACTTGATTGGATCAACCCTAACCTGCACAGCCAATCCAAATTGACTGATAAATTGTATCACAAATTCTTCACCACAAAACCTTAATTCATACCTTTAATAAATATTTAATTTTTTAATTTATATTATTTAAAAAGTGTTAAATTTAAAATTTTATTTCTAATTCACTTAACGGTTGAAGAAAGGAACCCTTGGCTCAACTCAACGTCTCATTCACCCCATTAATAAAAATTGCTTTCACAAGTCCTTTTCTATAATTTTTCTCTCTCAAACTTTATTTTTATCAGTCACAAGAATTATACAGAGTATAAAAAAATAAAATGAAATTCAGCTGTTAATGGAGTTTCAATATAAATAAATGTTAAGATTTCCATTTTTAGCCTTCTCTTTTTCAATCAAAACCGTCCAAATAAAGTTAACCTTATTCCCTGTTTGTCTTCGTCATTTTGAAAGGGTAATAATTTTCTTTCATTCTTTTTAATTTCTTTAGAATTTTGAAAATTTTATAAATAGAAATAAAAAATTACCCACCAAAAAAAAGGCAAACTTACTTGCAATTTGTGTTCTTTGTTGTATTTGTTGTTGCAGAATTTTAGGGAACCAAAAAAAAGCACAATCCTTTGTTTCCCTTGAATAAATTTCCTTGTTTTCTAAGGTTTGTTTAAGCATCAATAATACTTAACTAATCTTATGTACATGTTTATATATTAATTAATTAGATAGTACTATTTTTCACCTCTTGTATATTAATTTAAGTCTTTCTTTATTATTTACTTTCTTTAATTCCTTAAACTAAACATCCAATTTCATATTTAGCTTAGACAATTCAATTCAATTCATTAGAATTTAGTTAGTTGATCAAGTTAATTTAGCATCTAATTTCATCTTTAGCTTATATAATTCTAATCATTAGACTTAGTGTTAAGTTGATTAGGTTAATTAAGTTGGCGCGTTACGCGTAAACTTGCTCAATTGAATATATACTCATGAACATATAGATATTACATATGGTACGTTAAGTGTTGATATTTTATGATGAATTACATAATTTTTTTTTTTTTTTGAAAATCTAGGAGTTGAAGAAAAGTATGGAATTACCAATACAAACAATGGAAGGCTCAGCATCAAGCCAAAGGAAGATCAAGATGGGAAGGGGAAAAATCGAGATCAAACGAATCGAAAACACGACAAGTCGTCAAGTTACCTTCTGCAAGAGAAGGAGTGGACTGCTTAAAAAGGCTTATGAATTATCAGTCTTGTGTGATGCTGAAGTTGCTCTTATTGTTTTTTCGAACCGCGGCAAGCTCTATGAGTATTCTAATCATAGGTATATATATATATATATTCAACGCAATTTCTCTCATAATCAAACTTCCTTTGACATTTGCCTAATCACATATTACATATATGAAAGTTTTTATATGATGATTTTATAAGGAGGTAGTTTATTTAATTTATACAAAATAAAGGGGTATAAAATCAGTTATAAGGTGAATTTAATTTGCATATAAGATTGATAGTTTTTGAAGATTTGGAGGTAAAGAAATAAATCAACTAACAGTTTCTTTCTTTCTTTCTTTTACTTCTTTGATTCACAGAAGCATAGATCTGGTTGTAATTAATTTATACAAGGAAATATATAATCTTTGTTATATATTTTTGGTGATTTATTATTTTTGTTTTTTAATTTGGTACTTCAAAAATAAGAAAGGAAAAAATATCAAAAAAGAGAAATTGGGAAAGTTATCAGTCTAGTGAGATCAGCTTCAATTCCCTACTATTTCCACCATTGTTACTAACTTATAGCTCTTTCTCTTTCTACACTTTAAAATTATTTCTTAGGTTATTTCATTCTTTTGTTTGTTTCTCTCTCTAAACTTGATAAGTACATGATGCTAGAAGAGGGAGTGTTGTAAGCTAAGGCCTATAAAAGCAAAGTTGTCAAACTCTTATTAGCTCATACCCACCCACCTTTTTGATACTCTAACCTTATTCATTTGAACTGAAATAGAGCCGGATTAAACTAAAATGAGTTGAATTGTATTAAACTGAATTGAAGTTCTAACTATTTGGAGATGATTTAAAATGGAACTGAACTAAATTAAATTTTATAGAGCTAAAATGAACTGAAGTAGCAATAGTTTCAGTCCCAAAGAACATGGCCGTCCTTAATACATAGTAATTTGTTAATTACCCATAAATGATAAATCTTCGGGTTCTTTGAGGGATTTGGCCAAACATGTTATATACTTGGTAAAGTCAAAAATACAATAATTTTGGGATATCTAGCTACTTTATCCCAAGGAAAAAAACTGGGATGACTAAATTAGGGCTTGGAAATTCAATCTACAAAAAAATTTGGTGAAAAATTCAAGTTTTAGAAGTTGAGTCAATATTAGTAGCTGATATTATCAGCATAACACTAACCCAGGTCTGAAATTGATTTTTCGGATTTGGATTTCTTCAATTTTCTTTTTTCTTTCTTTCTATTTGGTTAATTAAGGTAATAAGAGTTAACTACCTTTAGGGCCTTTTTACTTGAGCTTAAAATTCGTTCAGTTCAGTTCAGCTCCGTTCAGTTCAGTTCAGTTCAGCTTTTCTCTTATTTTGCTATTCATTAATCCTTCATAAAAAACTTTCAATTCAGTTCAACTGTTTTCGTTTGAAGTAAACAGACCTGGTAGATCAAGTAGTTTTAATCAAAAAAAAAAGCATCAAAAGTATTTGTTATTGTCTCAGTGAAACAAGACACCTCAAATTAAAACAAAAAAAAGTGTTTTTTTTTTTTTCAATAAAAGAGAAGTGCCTCACTCTTTAATTTAGTGATCTCAGCACTGTTGAGTCTGAAACAGCAAAAACAACAATAAAAACATCATAAATAAATTATTTCTTCTTTCACTCTATTAGTGAAAAAAAAAAATTAGCTAGGGAGTGTTGAAACTATATCTTGTTTAGTTATTTAAGTCAAAATAATCTTAATTGCTTTATGAGAAATTTTTCGTACTACTGTTTTTATACATAACCCAAAATGATTAACAAATGAAGTCAAGTTAAAAGTCCAAAATCTAAAACATCATTTCAAATTTATTTAGAAATAATTTATATCTTTTAAAAGGAAACTGTTTTTTTTTTTTTTAAATTATTCTTTATCTCTAACTTTTATTCATTTTAAAATGTGCTAAAACAAGAAAAAATTGAAAAAAAAAATGAAGGAAAAGCTTGACCTACATCAATGGCTGCTTTGCTATGCTTAGGTAGTCAAGTTCAACAACTATATATCCTCCAAAACCATTGGGTAATTAGGGTTAATATACGGTTAATAACCAATGAATAAATAGGAATCTGACACGTATCACAGATAAAGCATTATTTTATCCAGTCATATCACATTCCCATATGACAGCGTGGCAGAGGTTAGCCAATCACATACTCGAGAAAATTAAGGTATCAGCAATATCGAGATGTTTTTTTTTTCCTTACAATATTTAAAATATCTTTGTCAAATCTTACTCATTTCCTTATTTTCCTTTTTTTTCATCACCGATTATAATGATGAGTTAAGGTTACATTATAAATAGTGTTAAAACTCTAATATAGCAGCTAAAAAAAATTTTGAGTAGTACTAAATTAAATCGCATTAGACAGTAAACAGTAAGATAACAGTAAAAAAAAAAAAAAAAAAAAAAAAAAAAAAAATTNAAAAAAAAAAAAAAACTGACTTGAAATCCCTGGCGTTTTTCAATTTACTGTTTGTTACTGAGGTTTCGTGTTAGTCTAAGTTAAAAGTGATGATTTTTAAGAGATTGATTTGACTAGAATAATTACTGATTTTTTGGCTTGGATTTGTTTTTTTGCAAGTTTCAAGTTTTTAGTTTTTAGATGTAATCATTTGATTTAAACATCCATCAATTTAATGATATTACAGAATTACTCCTATTGTTTTTGGGGTTAAAGACGGTATTAATGAAACTGGATTAAAACTCCATAAGCTGAGTTAACTAAAATGGTTGCAAAGAACATATGACAACATGACGTACGCCATGATCTACTTATATAGTGTGATGAATTAGTCAACTACTTGTGGTAGAGATACTTCTTTTTATACTTCATTGTATATTGTACCGAGTATAATGCATTAATACTCAGCTTCACCCTTTTCACGGGGTGCTCATATGTAGTTGTTCTTTCTTCGGGAAAATAATAATAACTTATTATATGATACTCCCTCCGTTCCCTTTTGTTTGATACGTTTTGAATTACACATATGTCAATTTATTTGTTTGAGCTTAAATATATTTTGTTATGTATATGTAAAAATTATAATAATCGGATGTAAACAACGTATTCATTGAGACGAATCAAACAAGATCTCATATGACTATATTATATTTTATATAGTAATAACAATTTAAAAGATTCTCTCATCTTATGAATAGTGTCAAGATTCCAAACGTATCTAACATATAGGAACGGAGAGAGTAGATAGACGACATACTTCATGCATTAATTTCATCAATGTATATTGGATTACGGAATACATAATAATATTGGAAGGGGTGCGCAATGTTAGAGTATTATTGACTGTAATGTAGGAAATTAAGTAATGTGTTAAAGGTTGACGGCTTGACGCAAAGGGGCAGAAATAAAGTATATGTTTGTATGATGTTTTTGGCCATAGATTTCTTTTAAGACTTGCTATATATTATTTTTGAACCCTATTAGTTGAATTGTGACGACAAACGAAGTAAAGACGGGCTACTTGTAATTGAGTCGTACTTTGTGAAGAACTTCACTTGATAGCCTTCGACTTCAAAATTCAGTAAGGAAAAAGCTTGAATATAAAAGAAATGAGTTTAAGCGGTGTTTATTTTAGCTATAGATATGGACATGCAAAGTCATACATACGAAGTCATATTCTTCCTTCCGCTTTTGGAACTCTTTTTAGGTTCCAACTAACTCGAAATCAAGTAACATTATTATTCATCTAGTTGTTTGCTTAGGATTTCTAAGTTGTGATCGCTTTAAATATATAACAATCCCAATCTCTAACTAGCTCATCTAATTAAGCATATGTTGGTGGTCGCCCTAAACCTAAAGAGGAAATTGATTTAATTGTAGTCAGCTTTAGAAAAGAACAAGGAATTTTAGCAAGTTGTTATCTTTTTCATCAAGTGGTTTGAAGTGAGGTTACACAAAGTCAAAAGTGCATAATTCTTCAAATTTTCAACTTTACATTTGTGGGATTTTAATTCTAGTATAGCTACCTCCAAAGGAAGTTTTCGGTTTTTATTTTTAGTACGTTGTTGGTATCTATCAACATCCAACCTCATGTAAATGTTTAGTGTACAAAATGCTAGTCTTTCTTCAAGGGGTTAACTTATTTCAATACTCAAAGTAATTAACTTCCTTTATACTCTTTCAAATTCTAATATTTCCATTTTTTTTTTTTTTTTAATTTCTTGGAATGCCAATTAGAAAACGCGTTGTCTTGTATTAGTAAGCCAAATTTAGGCTTTGAATTGATGTAGTTACGTTTGGAATCTTTTTGTGGTAGAAAATTGGTCAAAGCGTAAACAACAAGGTGATGTTAAGGTGTATAATTTACAAGTATGAATGAATGTAGAAGTTTTCATTAATTTAGATGCAAGAAATATATGCTTAAATTGACTACATGGAACTAATTTATACACCTTAGCTGCAGTGTGAAGAGCACAATTGACAGGTACAAGAAAACTTGTTGTGACCAAACTAGTGCTGGATCAGTTGCTGAAGCCAATGCTCAGGTAACACAGCCTACTAACCTCATTGGATTGCGCGTTTTTTGTTCAGTTTGAAGCTCAGAACGTCGAACAATCTTACTTATTGGTGTAATGGAAATAATCTGGCTATATCTTATCATGAAATTTGATATTGCAGTACTATCAACAAGAGGCTGCTAAGCTGCGAAACCAAATTCGCACTACAACAGAAAATAACAGGTGAATGTCTTAATGAGATAGACTTTAGCTTGATAAAGAGATTCTATATTTCTATGCCAATATTTATGGTGCAAATTTTCTGAAAACTACAAAAGGTTGCTTTCGAGGCACATGATGGGTGAAGGGCTCAGTAGCTTAAGTACAAAGGAGCTGAAGAACCTTGAGAGTAAACTAGAGAAAGGAATTAGTAAAATTCGGTCTAAAAAGGTAATGAAGAGACATGATTTGGAGAAGTAAGAGTAATTTGGTTTGTTGGTTGATAATGTATTAAGTGATGCTTCATTTTCGATTGTATACATTGTCCTGCAGAATGAGCTGCTCTTTGCTGAGGTCGAGTTCATGCAGAAGAGGGTAAATCAATCTGTCTTTATCCTTATTAATATGACCTACAAATACAACTTATGTTAATATCTGAATTTTTTTATATGACCATTGTAATCCATTGCAAAATCTCAGAATTATGAACTGACTTGTAAATATGTAAAGTAATCATACATTATGCAAAATTAACAACGTTTTAAGATATCTTAGACTAATTTATTAACGAATTGTGATTCTTGCAGGAGATTGAGCTGCATAACAATAATCAATTTCTTCGAGCAAGGGTAGGCACACATAATCTTCTTAGGCCTCTCATACAATCAATAACTGAATGTATAAAATTGCAGATAGCTGAAAATGAGAGAGTTCAACAAAGCAGCATGAGCTTGATGCCAGGAGGCAATGACTATGATCTGGTTCCTTCTCAATCATTTGATTCGCGTAATTACTTCCAAGTAAACGCCCTTCAGCCCAATAATCAGTATGCGCGCCAAGACCAAACCCCTCTCCAGTTAGTGTAAGGTATGTATCTATCAACATACCATTTACACTTATCCTATGTCAATTTGGTAAAACCTTCAAATTTGTACGTTCATGAGGTCTAAATTATATCTAAATATGATGTTTGATTTTGCAGTATAATGCTGAGGAACTTATATATATATATATATATATATATATATATATATATATATATGTTACGTTGAAAGAGCTGAAAAATGACTAGTGTAATGGTCAGTCTAATTTATGGTGTAGTGTTTTGTACTCAAAAAAGAAGGAAACGAAGGAGAAGTATGAAGTGTATGTTTTGTATGCAGTGTGCAGTGTTTTGTGGATGCAACCTAAACTAAACTTATTAATCTCGTCACCTTAAATATGTGGTGGGCTGTTTAACCTTCATATTTTGTTTATTTTGTTATTATTAATTATTACCATCATTTTAACTTTTGTTGTAGTATGAATATTTGGAGTTATACATTTAACCTTTTTTCTTTTGAGACCTTAAGGTTGGGGGTTCAATTATCAATATTAACAACACTTTAAGGGTAAGGGTATTCTTCTTCTTTTTACTCTAAAGTGTTTAGCCCGCTAACTTAATTAGGTCGGATTGACTTGTACAATTGACTTGTACAATTGTAAGAGCACAAATGTATCTTACTTACAGATTTACTCCTACAAATATTATACATACAAGTATACAACTACATTACATGTTTAATTTGTGCATGCGGTTTTTGGCAAATGTATCTTTAAGTGTTTCAAAAAAGAAAGGGTTAATATTGGACAAATGGACGACAACAAAGAGTATTTTGCATTGTTTTGTGATTTGACAATCACACCAAAATCAAAATAACAATATAACATACATCATTACCTCAATCGGAGCAAACACAATTCTTTTGGTGATAAACAAGTTGTTTTGCCTAATTAAGGCAATAAAAAGTCATATATAAGTTTCATAACATGGCATTACGCAATGAAAAAGAATATGTAATTAGAAAGCGACAAGCAAATCCTGACGTATAGAATATGGGTTTGTGCATGTATAGTACTTATGAATTATTAATCTTATTGACGTCAATTTTGGACCGTCCATAAGTTCATTTGTTTAAGTCCATTAGTTTAAACTACGCATGTCAAAATCACACGCAATAATATTGGAGAATTTTTTTTTTTTTTTTCATCTATGGGTTGCCCAAACACAGTTAAAAATTTGTACTACTGTACTTAATTAACCTACAACTTCAGTGATGGTCAAGTGCCAAATAGTTTCGGCCTTTTGGGTGTGTTCTCCTTCACAATATTTTTTTTTTAGTGAAATTAATGAAATCATATTATTTATTGGACTTGAGAATGAGGGGTAGCTTAAGTGGTTAAATCTCCCCTTCCAATTCCATGAGATTCTGTGATCGATTCTCACCCCACCTTCCTTAACACACAAAACAAAATTATTTATTGAACCTTTTGTTAAAAACCTTAAGTTTATAGTAAAACCTTTTCAAATGAAAATAGGAGGAACAAAAAGGAACTTCTATTATATTTAGTGTGGCCCAAAATTATATTATGTCAAATTTATATGTACCATTATAGTTTGGCCCAAAATTGTAGTATGAGATTCATGAGTGGAGACATGATGTCTAAAATAGGTAGTGAAACTGTGAAAAGGGCCGCAATGATCCTCCACCAATTCATTTGTTTTCTGTTTTTCAAATCCTCCATTGAAGCTTGCTCCTAAAATCTCCATTATTATATTAAGGGTAGTTGGCGATGTGAGGTTATTGGTGCTTTAGGAGAATTTAGCTTTAGGATTTATGCAAATGAGTTTTGCCTTTTCGTTCTCCTTTTCACACTAACCCTACTTGAATTCAATTTTCCCATTTCTATTTTGCTTGAATTCTATTAATTTCTTTTATTTCTAGAGATATAATTTTACGGTTTGGTTGAATTTCAATTTAATACATTTGTATTTATTTTATATTTCTAGATCAATTATTCTTAGTTGTCAAACTTTTAGCCAAAAAATTGCAACTTTTTGTAAAAAAAATCTTAACTTTTTTCCTAACAAACATATTTATTATGTTATAAGTTATGATTTTTCCCCCAAAACAGGTGTTTTTGGCTTTGTGTATGAGTTCAGTGAATTGAGTGTTTTGCTCTTTGTTGTTATTTTTTTAAATTTTAGAATTCAGTTTCTTTTATGCTTAATTGATGTTGTAAAAACTTAGGGCCATCAGAAAACAGCTGAGCAAAGTTTTTTTTTATGAATGATTAATGACTAGTAAAATAAAAGAAGAGCTGAATTGAGATGAGTTGAGCTGAACTGAACTGAATTGATTTTAAGCTGAAGTAAACAGGCCTTTAGCGGTTGATTTCGTGTTCATTTGGTTGGAATTGTAGAATTTGAGGATTATTATGGAGGATGGGAAAGAAATGCCGGACGAATTGTTGATTGAAATTCTGGCAAGAATGCCTGTAAAATCGCTAATTCGATTTACTTGTGTCTTTAACTCTTGGCTGTCTCTGATAAAGTCTCCTGAATTTGCTGCCAAACAATCGTCATGATTGCGATTTCTTCCTGACCCATTCGTCTAAGTGTGACCCTGTGGGTGTTTTTTCCCTTGTTTCTTATGAAACACTTGACATTTCCACCCGGTTTGGGTGCAAGCCTGTTAACTCCCTCCCTAGTTGACTTTGATCGTGGATATCCATGCCTCTTTTTCGGCCCTTGCAATGGCATCTTCTGTGTTTGGATGTATAAAAAAAGTATACTTGTTTTTCTGTGGAACCCTCCCACCAGACAAGTCTTAAAATGTGTTCAATGTAAGGCTGCTCTTAGCCACCTTATTAGGTTTGGCTTTGATGCCAATGCCAATGATTACAAGATTGTCGCCTTTAATTTTTCCTCTAAACTTGGCCCTCATCGTATCCAAATTTACTCCCTTGCTGCTAATTCCTGGAGAGATATTGACGACTCCCCTATTGTTTTCGGCCGTTTGCAATTCATTTTGAGTGATAAACAACCTTCCTTAAATGGAAGGATGTGTAATTGGCTTGCTGTTGACACTCAAATTGAGATTGAAATCATGCGGGGTGATAATGTTGCCTCAGATGTCTTTTTCCTCCTCTCGTTCGACATGGTTGATGAGGTGTTCATTGAGACCCCTGTACCTGATGGCGTTGTGGAATGTACGACATGTTGGTGTTTTGTGCAACAAAGATCCCACCTTCCACATCCTGCCATTGTTTGTTATGGTCTTGATGACTCATGTTCAAAGGTGAGTTATATTAATGTTTGGGTTCTTCATGATTATGGTGTAGCAGGGTACTGGACAAAACAAGTGTCTGTTATGATGCCGGATCACATAATATTAGCTCGGCCAAGGGGCTTTTGGAGGGTTGCTTTTTATGAACAATGACAAGGAGAGATTCCTTGTGTGCTTGCTATAATCGCATTACTCAGGAGTTGATAACTGTGGATTCTGTACAGGTGGACCCGCACCAGCATCTTATAGGCTACACAGAGAGTTTATCCTTTAAAGAATGAGTGGCGATGGCGGTATTCTACAGAGGTGGAAAATAAGGAGAAGACGGCATTTTGATTTGAAACTTGAGGCAACATTTATGCCCATGCAATGCAACGATTCAGATCAGTAGAAGCAGGCAAAATATCCTATGGAGAAGGCTCTGGTGGTATTTAAGACTTAAGAGTGGGACGTTGAAAGAGGATGCTGAGAAGATGAATTTTGTTGGTGTTAAAATTATCATGGAGTGAGGTTAGTCTTGATATTATATTAGTTTGTTTTAATATCCTTGTACTAGTTTATTTTGCGCATATTTATTTGTGTTTGTCATGAATTTATTGATGTGGGAAAGCTGATGATAACCTTGGGTTTTTTATGGGTTTAATTATGTTAGACATTACATTTGACTTTTCAATCAGGGAATGGGAGTCTGCATAACGTATCAAATAATATAAAAGTAATTATGTGCTTAATTAACGTATCAAATAAATATTATATGTTATTTTGTAAATCATATATGTATGTTTATCACGACATGTTTATGTATACTAATGCACTAACTAACAATAATCTAACATCTCTGTAGCCTTTCATATTCTTAAAACTTATAACTGTTTAGTGATAAATTTTGATTTGACGAGGGTTTAATGATATCTATGTCATTGAATCAATAAGTAAAATATCGTCTTTGTGCCTTGTATAGTTAGGGGTAGAAATTGGTGCAAGAGTACTTATACCATGTAGAACTCTTGTCTGTTTGATCGAAATTCATCTGATCTTCCTGTATTTGATTTCACATGCATGTGCTACAATTCTAGTTTGTTTCACCATTCGGCTCCTTGTAAAATATTGTATTTCCCTACTTTTCTGTCAAACATTTTACTTTTTCCCTTCAACTTATCGATTTTTTCTATGGCTTTGGAGTAACATATATTTCCTTTATTTTCTCTTTGACTTGAATAACTTCTCATTTAGTAAGTGCTTTTCACTTGCACCATATTCATTTGGGCAACAAGAAGTAAAAAATATTGAAATTAGTAACAATATATTCCGTAAATAGATTGAAGTCATTGAACTTACTCCTTCTCTTTGACATATGTATGATCACTTTGACACTATATCTTTTTTCCAAAATCATGGAAACTTTTCATATATAAGCTGATCGAGTGGCCTGTGGTGTTCGAGTAACATAGCATCCTGAGTAAGTTGTTACACTTTGTGTAACTATTTAATAAGGGGGAGAATATCTTGGATACTAGCAGTTAATTGTTTGTAATTGGAGTTAGAGATGAAGGAGAGCCAATATTATGTTATGTCAGAGATTAGGAGCACAGTCCAGGTCCTTAAAAAGTCTTTTTCCTTTCACATTTTTGCAAAGTGTCTTACCTTCTTGGTGCTATGCGCTTTAAGCCTTATGCTTAACCATTGATGTTATTGCCTATTTAAGTTCATCTTCTACAACTTACATCTCAATTTTCATAATGGCCTCTTTTCATCTATTACGTACCATATGAAGTTTAATCTGTTTGATTTTTTTCCCCTTTTCTACGTACCATATGAAGTTTAATCTGAGTTGTTTATCTGATATAGATTTTAATCTAAGGGTTATCACCTAAATTACGGAGTTCAATTTGATGAAGGCAAAAGAGCTTGTGGAGAAGGACCTGGTGGTGTTAAAGAGTGGGGTGTCTAAGGAAGATGCTGAGAAGATCATTGAAAAAAGACGTATGCAGTTAATGTTATGGTGATCATAGAGTGAGGTTAGTCTTGATACATATGATTGTTTTACCATCTTTGTACTAGTTTAATTTGTGTTTATTATGTATTTGTTTTGTTGGGAGAATTGAGTATGATTTTTCATTTGATGTGTTTATGCTGAATATGGAGTATAAGTTATTTTCTGCTGTATTACATTTGCCTTAGCCGATCCCAAGTTAATTTGGGACTAAAGCTTTGCTGTTGTTGCTGTTTGTTGTTTGTTGTTGTTGTACATGTGCCTGTTTCAACTGGGAATGGAATTCTAAATGCAGTTATTCATTTAGATGCATGCTATGGGCAATGTTACTTAGTCTGTTAGTGGTTGCTATAATGATTTTTGTCAAAGATCAATACATAAAGGAAAGACATTTTGAAGTCTGTGCAGGTAAACACAGGCATTAATTGGGTATCTAAAGTAACTATTCCAAGAAAAGGATCAAATGAAATAAACAAGGGGTCATTCCAAGTTGTAGCGGATCACCTTAACTAGGTAAAAGAAAGTCATACTTTTGATCACCTTAAGCAAATCAAGAAATAACGCTGATTCATTCGTCTTGATGAACGAGGTCGTACGAGGCCCCGTCATTTTTTCGAACCACATGATATGGATCACCATAGCTTTCTCACGATCAGTTTCAGCCCCCTGAAGACCTCTTCCGATCCCTCTTTCGGCCTCTACCGAAGAAAGGAACAACAGCTTAATATTGAATCGTCTAAAACCTTGTTAGCATCCCTCTTATGGCCTTTTCAACCAAAATCCTTTGGACTGGATTCATAGTTTTACCTTACGGACACCCTGAAAAATTTTCGGCAAATTTTTCTCGGGACCCCCGAACCCCCAAAAACTGTGGATAATAGCCTTTATTTTAGGCCTTTGAAGGGGTCGTTTAAGGCCTCGTCAATTTTTAGCCATGTTATTTTACCACGTGCTATAGACCGCTATAGCGGTATTCCCCACGATTGGTTTCGACTCCTAAAGACTTCTTATGATCCCTCTTTTGGCCTCTTTTAGATAGAGAAGGAAAAACAGCCTAATATAGAATCATCTAAAACCTTGTTATCATCCTACTTATGACCTTTTCAACTAGAATCCTTTGGATTGGATTGATACTTATACCTTACGGGCACTGCAGACAATTTTCGACAATATTAATTTTAGTTTAATATATATAGGAAAAACATTGTCGCATGAGTACCTTTTAGTTTAATTTTTATGAATATAAATAATACAAGAATTGTAAATGATACTTATTGTCCGGTTAAGGACTTTTTTCGTAAGAATTTATTGATAATTACTTGCTTTGTGTAACAATGTGTGTTAAGTTTGGAATATTAGGTGCAAGAAGAGAGAAACTTGTGACTTTGAAAATTCTTCATGATATATAAAAAAAACAATGTCCATATGAGATCTTGCTAGGTTCATCTAGAAGCTTGGTTTTTAAACATTATATTTTTGCACCTTTTGATAAAGCCTAACGGGAAGATATTAAGATTTAGAAAATTGCTAAATCTAAACATAACAAAACTTTTCAATAATGATTCGTAATAACATAAACATTGTACGCTAGCCTAGGGTCCATTTGGTAGGGTGTATAATGTTTCCCCAAAAACAGTTTTCCCATTTTACTTCATTTGGTTTGGATCGGTGTAAAATATTAAAGTGTAAAAATTGGGGTGGAAAATGGTTTTCCACCATGTTGAAAACATTTTCCCCAAAATTTGGCGGAAAAAAAATTTTCCATCGCACGTGGAAGGAAAACATCTTTTCTTACAATTGAAATATTTGATTTTTCATCGAATTAAACAATGAAAAATGCTTAAAATGTAAAATCATTTTACATGCAACCAAACAATGGAAATTAATAAAAATGAGTATTCTAATGTAAAAGTTTTTTCATGGAAAATTATTTTCATCCCAAAATGTTTTACGCCCTACCAAACAAACCCTATAAGAAAGGAAGAGAGACCAAGAGGAAGAGAGTTGCATGTGATAAAGATCAATAAATGTAAATTGGCATCCCGAAGATTTTCGTTGAAGTAATTTGCTAGTAATACTAGCTTTATGTTATAAGGCTCCACCGTTCCACAGCTTTGTTGATCTCTCCTACACATTGAGTTGTATCATTCATTGCCATTTCTACTGGAACCGTAGTTGACCCACTCCGAAAATGGCCAACTTTCTTGCACCTAAATTGTATAATGTCGAGATATAAAGCCTTTACTTAATTACGAGACATGTCTAATTTGTAACTGTGAAATGTAACAAAATCGTTAAAAAAGTTGTGACCAAGTCACCAAAGAAACTTATATAGTACTTGTAATCTTTATAACTAACAACGATAAGTAGTTGAGCGAGGGTTAAAGTTGCTCTTGGAAGGATAGAATTGTGGCATGAAGTAATTATTGAGGAAGTAATTGTAGCCCATATTAAGACTAAAAAAGCACTTGTTTAAGTAGTTAGAAACTGGACCCGTCCTTCAATTCAACCAATATGTTGAAGCTGAAATATTGCCATCCTGAAATTTTGTAGTTGACGATCCATCCTATTTCGATCGCCCTAATGTGTATATACATATATTGGGGGAAACAATGTATCGTAAGAAAAAAAGATTTTTCATGATGAGTGGTCAATATTTTCAACAAGTGATGATAAATTATGATGATTGGAAGTTTGTTAACTATTAAAATAAGTTACCGAGTATATTAAAACTTTTTTAAAAAGATAGGATATATTAAAAGATAAGCTGTTTGGATGATGTTTGTACTATGCTATTAAAGTGTATAAATTTCCCCATATTAAGGTGGGATGAACCTCATCAATTAATAAAAAAAAGGAGATGAGTTTGTTGCCGGCGAAATACACGGTGTAATACGTAAACTATTTGTATTCTAGGATTGTTGTATAGCAAAAGTTTACATAACTGTTATAAAATAAAAGAACAGAAATGAAGACATATAAGAAATTAAGAAGAGTATGTAATATCTTCATCTTATCTCATTACATTGTACGATGTTCTATATATATATATATATATGATCTTTGGTAATTTCTATAGACAATTGAAAAGCCTCTAGTAAGTGGAGTGTTAAAAGTGTGAGGGAGTGACAAGGAAAATAAAAAATAAAGGGAATTGAAAAAAAAAAAAACGAAACGAAGTGGAATAACTAATAAGGATAATGGACAGCCATAATTAATAATATTACATAACAATAATCAATTTTTAATTTGAAAAATGAATATATATATATATATATATATATTTGTGTACCAATAAAATTGCTATTTTTGTATTTGTGAAATTAATTCACGTGCATACTTCATGCATATATTACATGCAAAAATCTATCTTCACCTTATTGTTTATTAATTAGATCGATCTAGTAATTTTAGATAAGTTCAATTATAAACTCAAATAATTTTCAATACCAATGCTGGAAAACTCTTTTTGAGATCGATCTATATATACCTATATTAATGCTCTAAAAAATCAAATTATGTGTGTCTTGAGTATTGATTTGTAAATTTGAATTATAAAAGAGCAAATCATACACAAAATTTTGGCAGCCCTAACATAAAAACGTTGAATGAGAGAAATGAATTACCAAAAAAAAATAAGTCTTGAATGCGGCCTGCCGCATAGTAGATAGTAGTGCGGCAGGCCCAATGAGTAAAAGAGCCCATACATTTTTGAGCAGCCCAACTCTTTTTATTTTTTTTTCTTTTTTCTTTTTCTTGTGCGGTATTCATGTTTCCTTTTTGTTTTTGAATTGTAAAAGATTCCGCTTTCTCAAATTTCAATAATCATCTGACCACATGCATTTCAACTACATTTTTTCTATTTCTCTTCCCCACCTCAATTATTTGAATCTTTTATTCTTCTACTATATAATTTCATCATTTTTTTTTTTTGCTTGGTTTTAGTTTCGAATGATCTTAATTTACTTTCTATCATTTTTATTTTTTCAGCACAAAGTTATTTTTAAGCCTTTTTTTTTAGGTAGGAAATCAAAATTATCTCGCGATTTTTTTTCTTTTTTATTAATTTGTATTTATTTTGTTTGAAGGGGTTACTTAACTTTTCAGGGGCTACTTAACTTTGTTGAGGGTTATTTATCTTTGTTGAAGGGGTTACTAATCTTTGTTGACGGGGTTACTTACTTTTTTAGGGGTTACTGATATTTGTTGAAGGGTTTACCTAATTTTTTATGGGGTTACTAATCTTAGTTGAAAGGGTTACTTAATTTTTTCTAGCGTTACTAATCTTTGCTGAAGGAGTTACTTAACTTTTTCTGGGATTACTAATCTTTGTTGAAGGGGTTACTTAACTTTTTCTGAGGTTACTAATCTTTGTTGAAGGGTTACTAATTTTTATGACGGGGTTACTTGACTTTTTTAGGGGTTACTAATCTTTGTTGACGGGATTGCTAATCTTTGTTGAAGGGGTTACTTAACTTTTTTTGAGGCTACTAATCTTTGTTGAAGGGGTTACTTAACTTTTTTTTGGGTTACTAATTTTTTTTTGAAGGGGTAAGTTACTTAACTTTTTCTGGATTTTTAATCTTTGTTGAACATGTTACTTAACTTTTTCTAGTGTTACTAATGTTTGTTGAAGGAGTTTCTTAAATTTTTCAGGGGTTACTAATTTTTATTGAAGGAGTTATTTAACTTTTTGTATAAAATTAAGCTTTAATATTGTGTTTGCTTGATTTTGAGAAAAAAAAGCTTGAATTAAAGAACTTACATAGTGATGATGAATGAAGAAATAAATAAAGAAGGTGGAGGAGAGAGAAAAAAACAACACATTTATGGAGGAAAGAGAAAAGATTGGTTTACGTTGGTTTTCACGCATTTGGTGTGCATGTGTATGTGTTTTTTTTCCTGACGATTGACGTGTGTCAGATTTTGTTTGTCTTTTTATGCCGCACAGTTTGCATTTAATGCGGCGTGTTGTACACAAACGACGCTAAAAAAAAAAGGCCACAGTATTACAATTAACTAGTTAATTATATTCAATTGTGTAAATTGTAATAAAGTTACTCCTTTATATTAAAACGCAAGAAGGAGTCTGGTTTCGACCATGTGTTGCTGCCATATGTACAAAAATGATGAAATGGCGCCGTAAAATTCCTACAGTCCTACATGGCAGTACACTTATTATATTATACATAATAATTATCTATTTTTTCCATCCTTTGAAGAAACCAACAACCCTTTACCATCCCAATTATTATTCTTCATCTCAATCAATTGCGGAAATTATTATAAGCTTTCAACATCATTTATCCTCCTCATTTTTGAATTATTTGGTGTCCTTCTATCTTCAATTAACATATTGTTATTGTTACTCTTAATTTGCATTTTAAATATAAACATGTCATTAACTTCATCTCTTAAATAAGAATGTCTATATAAAAGTGTTCAATTTTATTGTTGTCATTCACCCAATCACTCATATACCGGCCAAACTCATCCATTTTGTAAATTACAATGACATATAATTGTTCATTTTGTTTACTTTTTTTTTTATATAAATGATAAAAAAAAAAAAAAAAAAAAAAAATAAGCCTTAAAAATGTTTAAATAAAATNATATGTGTCAATGAACGTCGGCTTTAAGAATAATGTAGGAGTCAAAAATAAATAAAAAATAGACCAAGTAGTTTTTTGCATTACATGTACTTACTCCTTACTCAAACATGTTCAATCTACATAACAAGAATATGTTACGCAACACACTCCGGGACAACGCCCGGGATATAAACTAGTTTGTATTATTAATTTATTAGAACGGAACAATCAATCAACCATAAGTCCATAAGAGGCGCATACAATGTATGGGTTAAATATGTGTCCACATAAAAGCATTATCGAGCTAATTACTAATTAATTTACTTATACTTATTGGTTGAGCATATATTGAAGTTGGCTCGTTGTATGCAAGTGTAGCAGCAAGTTTGGTTATAACTTGAGTTGGATGAATTCCGTCCATAAATGCATATAGGTCCCTATTAAGACATAGGGGACTATTTGGCTCGCACGCGAAATCACTTGTTAATTTTTGGCAACATGGAGATCTTGTGACAAGTCCTGTAATATATACGAAAAACATGGTCACATGAGAACCTTTTAGTTTAATCTCTATATATGAATATAAACATTACAAGAATTCTAAATACTCCCTCAGTCTTTTTTTACTTGCTACATTGGACCAAAAACTGTGAGAGTTTTTTTAATCTAATGTAGCAAGTAAAAAAAGACCGAGGGAGTAATACATGTTATTGGCTTGCTTAATGGGTTTTTTTTTTTTTTCCCTTAAGAATTTATCGATGACAATTTATAAATACTAATTCGTAACTTAATATAGTGTGCGTACACTTACCAACAGGTAAAATAGGAGGAAGCGGAAGAGGAAGAGAAAGTTGGAGTTGCATGCTAAAAAGATCAATGAATGTAAATTTGGCATCACGAAGATTTGTGTTGAAGTTATTTACTAGTGATACAAGCTTTTTGTTAAAAATCTCTACGTCTCGGTTGTTCTCTTCTACACATTGAGTTGTATTGTTCATTGCCATTTCAGATGGAATGCAACCTAATAGAGCCACTCCGAAAATGGCAAATTTTCTTGCACCTAAATCGTATAATGTCTGGCAAAACATCAAAGATATATATATATATATATATATATATATATATATATATATATATATGAATGCTTCAAATTTTCAATCAAACGAACATATGTAGACTTACATATATTGTGTGAATATATATATATTAATATACCTGTAATTGATCTCTATAACGAAGGATGAGTAGTTGAGCAAATTGTTCAGGGTTAAAGTTGCTCTTCGTTGGATAGAATTGCGGCATGAAGTAATTATTGAGATAGTCATTGTTACCCATATTAACGCTAAACAAGCACTTGTTTAAGTAGTTTGAAACTGGACCTTGAACCATAGATTGAAGCTGAAATATAGTCATCCCGAAATTTTGTAGTTGACGATCCATCCAAATTCGGTCACCCTGGATGTATATACATATATTCAGGAAATTTAAAGAATTTATCGTATGAAAAATTGGTTAGCATCGTCTAATAAATTTCTTATGTGAACTTAAAAGTGACACAATTATGTGTAATACTTGGTACTTATAATATAATTATTAGTACAATACGTTACCAATTGTGATCCTGTTTCATGTAGAATTCCACTTGCACCAGATGCGTAATTGACGCCTCTCAATATATCTGGACTCATTTGAGTACTGTAAGGTGCTATCAATCTTTCAAATCCCGCAAATTGAGCTATTAATTAAAATTTCAAAAATTTTATGATAGAAACTAAAGTATCAAGTATTGTAATTGTTAGAATTTTAGCCAAATAAAATTTATGAAGGAAATTTGAAGTGTACATACTGATAAAATCTGCCATGGTGAGACCATTGGTGAACCTTCCAGTGCTAACTCTTCCAGGAAAGTCAACCCCATAAGGTGAATAATTTGATTTAGCCCTAGTATTAAGCATATTATTGTTACCAGCATCAAACAAAGAGTCACCAAAAATGAAGTGACATGGTACTTTTGGCTCACCATTAACCAGATTAGTGCATGTTATTAGAACCAAAATTGCAATTCTTAACATCTTGAAATGTAATGTAAACTAGCTAATTGAAGCTTAGTAACGTAAGCAAATAAGCTAAGAAATAAGTTAAGGGCTTAAAGATTATGTGTCGTAGTATATGTTTATTTTTTTCGTTCAAGTATTAATATGTAGGGGGTACTTAAATCGAATGTAACATTGTAATATTTATAGCATATAACAAAATAACAAGAAGAAAATTATGATACAATTTAATATTAGAATTTTAGAAGCGTATGATATATACATCCGCTTTGTCATTACAAGCTAAGAAAAGCTAAGCGGTGCGTACATTATTTTTGGGGCACGGTGAGTGATGGCGTAAGGTTGGATATGTGTTTGTTTAGATAGGTATTGTATAAGGGTGTGTTTTTGGAAAATGTCTACGACATGCATACTTTTATATGAAAATATGGAATAATTCAAGTGTATTATTATTATTTATTATTATATATCTTTGAGGTGGAATAATGAACCTCATCAATTTGAGTTGATCTTTATAAACAAAATGAACAACGAAACAAAAAACATTGCTTATTTAATTTGCATGAAGCATAATTGGTTGCGGACGGAATACGAAATACGGAATACTATGTAAATTAATTTTATTATTCTAGAATTGTATAGCAAAAGTTTATATAACCAATTTAAATTTTGGAAATTTTATTCATTGGCTCATTGCTTCAGGCTTAGCTTGAGGTTGAAGGCCATGGAGAAATGGAGGTGCATGGAAAATAATGAAGATGAATGTCAATGGTTTTATTCCAAATTTTATTTTACAATATATTTTCTAAATTTTTTTCAATTTATGGGAAATTAGAAAAAAAAAATAGTAATGGTAGAAAATTAAGAATTAAAATTAACATAAAAGATATTTTTTTAAAAGAAATTAAAAGATTAGTGTGCATATCTATCTACAACTATACTAAAATAAAAGTCACTCGAGCCTTAGTTTAACATGCGTGACTATGTGGTTATGAAAAATTTCTCACTTTCTTAGCCATACATATAGCAACTTAATCAATGATTATCAATATGCTTTGAAAAATAAAAATTGGAAGATATATTATGAGGATACCTTGACACTATGTACCATGGGTACTTCTAATGGGTTGCCGTCCTCGAACCCGATTCGTCCTTGTATTGGGGACGATTCCGATTCTTCGTGTTATAATTTACCGTACCCATTAACAATATTTTTCAAATAGGCTTTTTAAGTCCCCGTATCCGTATTCGTTTTCGACTTCATTCCCGACTTCGTGTAACCTAGCCTTGACACATATGTAGTAATGCAACTCAAGAATAGTGAACGGAATATCAATTTATACAATTTTAACATTATTGCATGGGGTTTTAATAAATTATCATGATACTAGCTTTACAAGTTATTTAATTAAGAAAAAAGATATGACCAAATTAATTCTTTGGGCATTGCACTAATGTTACTAGTAATAATATTGATATTTGATTATTTTCGTATATATTAATGTTCTTTATTTATTAATAAATAATAATAATAATAATAGTATTATCAACCGGTTTTCTGTGAAACTGGTTGCACAGTTATCAAATTTTGCGACTAACAGAAGTTAACTCCTTTAACTTCAGCTTTAATTAAAAAAAAAAAAACAAAAAGCCCTGAGGCAATAAATTCAATCGCACAAATTCATTCAGCTTCAAAACCTCAAAACTACATCAATCCCTAAAAAGATCTCAAACACAAAAAACTGAAGAAATTGCAAACAAATATGAAAAATCAATCTGAAACTACATCGAGCTCTACAATTACCACAAATTCACCTAAAAATTCGAATACGAACTCAAGTACAAATTCCACCACAAATTCCACTACAAAATGGACTAGTAATTCAATAACAAATGCTGAAGAAAGAAACGATTCACAAGAATCAATGGAATTGGAGGAGATTGAAGATTCATTACAGCAATTGGGATTAGATTTTGAAGAACACATTCAAAAAAATCACGAAATACAAGGTTAGTTTTAAATTAACAAATTAATTTTAAAGAGTTTATATGGATGTATTATGAATGACAATGGTTATAGTAAGAAGAAAATAATGTTGCATGTATAGATCAAAAACTAATTAATTAGCATAATTTTAATGTTTTGTACTTCTGTGTACTTAAAAAACGAAGCATTATTATTAGTATTAAAATAATAAGTAATCATATACTATTATAATCATGACATTATTATAATACTATTTCTCATCATGATCATAATCTTCACCAATGTTATTATTTTAATGTAACAAATAGAAGAAAAAAAAAGTAACATTTTGAGAATAATAAGTAATCATATACTATTATATATGTAATTGTTTTAATACAATTAAAATCAATAAACAAAAAGAATAAGTAACAATTATTATGCAATAAAGTAACAGTTATAAGGCAAATAAGTAACCAATTTCAATTTAGTTCTGAAATCAAAAGTAACAGTTACAAATAAATGAAGTAACAATTATAAGAAAAAAAAACAACCAAGTGGAATTGAATTTATAAAACAAAAGTTACACTAACAAAATGAATAAAGTAACATCTAAGAGTCAATTAGTTACTAATGACAATAAAATCAAATACAAACCAAAAATAATAAGTAACTAATAAGAACTATAAAGTAACAATATAAGGTAATAAAGTAACAATTATAAAAAGAGCAAAATGCATATAAAATGTAAATTTTGGTTTTTATGCAACAACTTACTTGCACAAAGAGCAAGACCAAAATGAAGAACATTATGACATGAAGAGAATGAGGAAGATGAAGGAGAGCTGAACAAAGCAGGGGAGATTGTAGATGAAGAGTACAAAGGAAGCTTAATTAAAATACTCTGAAAATTGAGAGAATATCACGAAATTGAAGATGAAAAACAAAGAAAACATAGAAATTAAGAAATAATTGAGAGGAAATCATGAAAAGTGCAATAAATGAAAGAAAGCTGTTGAAAACAACATTAAATGCAAAAGAAAATTAAAGATGACAGGAAAAAAAAAATGGGCAAAAGAAAATTAAAGATAACAGAAAAAAATGGGCTTTAACTTCGTTTGGGCCATGTTGTAAGTTTGGGCTGGTTGCAGAATTTGCAAACCATGATGCCAGCCTCATATAAGATTTTGTTTAATATAATTCATCTTTTTACTATATCTTATAAAATAGTTGCAACAAAGATGTGTGTTTTGTAGCCTCTTTGTTCCAAAAATAAATAAATAATAAATAGATAAAATAAAGGGTGGTAAACATTTTATATCTAATAATACATTTGTTATACAATATAAATATACTCATAGTATAATTATTTATCATATAATTTGCATTTATCATATTTATAACAAACAAAAATATACAATATTTACTTAAACCATTCATATTTTAACTTTTATTGAATTCTGTAGCCATGCATTTTTCTGACAACTACTACAGAAATTTCACAAGAAACCTCCGCACTATCAAAGATCTAACTAACTTGCTTCGTAAAAGATACTCAAACAGGATAAATATAAATAAAACAAGATTTAAGACTAATTAATTACATTTGTGCAAGATTATAAGTATTAATCAATTGACTAATACTCATGGGATGAACTAATGAAAGTGAGAAAGGAGTGTAGTATGAAACTGTCGCGGCAAGTTTATTGACAACTTCAGTTGGATGAAATCCGTCCATGTATTGATAAAGGGACCTAATAAAGCATGGCTTAGATGAAGGCTCACATTGGAAGTCACTTCTTAATGTGCAACATGTTGCATCCAAAATAAACCCTGCAAAATCACAATCCCTTATTAATATAATTTACAACTTTTTTTTTTTTTTATTATTTACATTCATTACAAATTATCTTAAACAAGTCGTTAAGTATTTATTTAATAATGTCAATGGGCCTAATTAATAGTTTTAGGGATTGTAATCAAGGTTAATCTCTTTAATTAGTCAAATCAAATAAGACTAAAGACTAGATCTAGGGTACTTATGACGATATCTCACGTGCATACTTCATGCATATATATATTACGTACAAAACATATCCGCAATTGGGTGCTATCTTCATGCATATATTAGCTAATGGTTGTTGGCTATATATTTTACTCAATTGATTTCACTGGCTATTTGGATTGAATGTAAATGTTAGCTACGTGACTAAAAAACATGTTTAATCAATTGTTAGTTAGATGGCTCTTATGTCGCAAAATGACTCGTATAGACACTATTATCATTACTTTATTTAATAAATTTTTTTTAATACTTAAGTTTAAAATAGTACGCGTAATTTGTAATTAATATTCTTTTTGAGAAGTCAAAAACCAATGGCAAAAGGTTGGTTTTTAAGCCAAACCACGTGCACTAACATAATTTTGACTGAAAGTTTAAAAGGGGCATTCCCCATATCTCACAGTGAGATGGCAGTCTCACATCTCACAGTGGCATTCTTGCAAATAACTGAAAATTGTGGGGTTGTATTTTGATTGTGAACAGCCCTGTTGTGTATGTATTGAATGGGGAAATGTCGAAATTACCCCTGTGAGATGAGTTACTAGTATCTCACAGTGAGACGCTAGTAATTCCCCCATAATTTTTAGCTGTTGGACAAGTTTGACAAGCCAAATTGCGCACCAAAAGCTATGCAAAAATTAAAGCCAGTATCCAAACACCCTAAAAAAAATGATTAAGGTTAAGTTAAGCAATAATAACAATAATAATAATAAGAAGCTTGAATGCTGCTTTACCTGGAGGAATAGGATTTAAAGTTTGCATGTTTGAAAGATTAATGAATGTAAACTTTCCATCACGAATATTAGCGTTGAAATAATCAACTAGAGATATGAGCTTCTTATTAAAAAGATATACTGCTTGATTAATCTCTTTTACGCATCCACTTGACTTGTATCTCGTCATTTCTGCTGGCACACACCCTATTTTGCCTAGCCCATATATTGCTATCTTCCTTGCACCTGAATCATATATTTTCTAACACGCACACCCCCAAAAAAAAGGGTTAGTTTAATTAGAGTATTATAGTAAAACATAGTATAACTATTGTTAATTTTTAATTAAATCTTCTTGATCGCGCGTTAATACTGCAATTTGCTTGTGCATAGAGTTACTAAGGACAATAATGTGAAAAAGATCGATTTCTTTGCAATATTTGAAGAAATGAGGTTTCTTTCATGGTTAAGTTGTTTGATAAACAACTGTGGAGTACCAAAGTTTAATTTGTATCCATATATAGAAGATTAGAAGTGATAGAACACAATATAATATAAATTATTTCCGTAGTCAAATTAATTGCGAGGACATGCAATATATTATTTATTTTTAAAAAATTAATGTTTAAAATTTTTATTCATAATTATTTCATAACATGATTGAAAAATTAGGTAACAATTAGATATAATATTTTAATAATATGTAAAAATTTATAAGCATATTTTAACCATATACTATGTACCTAGAGTATAATGATTACAAAAGAAATTAATGTTAGTAAAGCGCCTCACTATTTGTTAAAATAACAAATTAATGTTACTCCGTATTTTTCTCTTCAATGATTTAGATTATTTGGTAAATTTTCATGTATAAATGTCAGGGTACAAGTGTTCCCTAGCTAACAAAGTCATGAATGATCTTATCACTTCTCCTTGTGAGTCTCTCTAAATAAATAAAAACTTTGTTTGCTCAATCATATACTTCCGTCATGAATTAGTTGCAACACTCCATTACTTTAGACCTCATAACCGTCAACAAAGTTTTTTTTTTTTTATTACAACTCGTTTGTGGCAGAGGTAGTATAAAACATTAGCTCCGCAAGAAAGATCACATGAATTATTGATCGATCTATTGATGGTAGCAAGTCAATATATTAATAATTGTCTTATTCATTGAAAATTCTTTAGTAACCATTTGATGAATAATAAGAGCTGAAAGTACCTGTAACTGAACTCTATAACGAGCAATGAGTAGGTCAGCATATTGATCAGCATTGTAGAGCTTGCTTGAGTTAAAGTTTTCAGGCATGAAGTAATTATTAATGTAGTCATTGCTACCAATATTAACAGTGTATAAGCACTTGTTTAAGTAGTCGGAAACTGAGCCTTCAACCATCGACTTAAGTTTTGAGATTACAGTCTCATAATTTTCTAATTGGCGATCCATCCATATACGATCACCCTGAAAAAACATTATATGATGAGCAACTGAGCAATTGCTTAATTGACGATACAAAGTTAGAGATTAAAAGGCAATATGCTATGTTTCTAGCAAATAAATCGATAAATTGTATCAAAATGAGTTCAATTCAGTAAATCCATTGGAAGAGAGCACGTGCATACATAGATTTAATTTTATCAATACCCTTATATTATACTCCAAAACTTTTAATTAATAGTAAGAAGAACAAGGTCTTAGTTTTTACCCAAAAAAAAAATACAATATACTAGTATGCTATCGTTGTATCTAATGGAAAATTCCTAATTTCTAACCGT
This sequence comes from Suaeda aralocaspica, assembly GCA_016808085.1. NCBI lineage: Eukaryota > Viridiplantae > Streptophyta > Magnoliopsida > Caryophyllales > Amaranthaceae > Suaeda > Suaeda aralocaspica. Next base: position 1,810,158 of record PYUH01000040.1, on the reverse strand, counting down.
TAGATGTTGGCACATTAAATTCATTAGTATGGGGAAAAAAAAATACTTATGGAATAAGTCAAAATATATACCAATTGTGATCCAGTCTCTTTTAGAATTCCAGAAGCACCTGATGCAAAATTGACTCCTCTCAACATATCTTCGCCCATTTGAGGGTTATACGGTGATATGAAATCTTCAAATCCCAAAAATTGAGCTGCGAAATCAATCAGCATTCTATATTATATTAAGATCGAATGTGTTTGAAGCAATGTATGTATAGTATTCGCTACATAGTTTTTATAATTAAGGAGTAATTGATACTTATAGTATGCTTAAACTTGAGATACAAATTAAAGTTTAATAATATGTAAATCGAACATAACAATCTCTAATTAATGTAGGTTAACCTTTTATAGTTTAAGGGCCTGTTTACTTCAGCTTAAAATCCATTCAGTTCAGTTCAATTCAGCTCTTCTCTTATTTTGCTATTCATTAATCCTTCGTTAAAAAACTTTCAGTTCATTTCAGTTCAACTGTTTTCAGCTGAATTAAATAGGCCCTAAGTTGCAACCCCTTTTTATAGACAAGTTATATTATACAACCAGTTGCATCTTACTTTACTATGCAGGTAAATAATTAATTACCTTGCTCACAAAATATTGGTTGTGGCATGTATAATATAAAGTAGAAATGTACAAGTGTATAACATAAGTACCAACTAAATTAATACATGACTTTTGGACCAAATTAATAACCAGTATATACGAAATGTTATTGTAGAGTATTTAAAGATCCGATATAATTCTTTTTCCTTTCTCCCTCTTCAAAATACCAAAATTCCTTTTTTTTTTTAAAAAAAATTTATTTTTATGGATTGATGGAGGTAAGCTATAATCCCTTTATTCTATTATCTTTCTTTTCTACTTCTACTTTTTGTTTGTCTTTGTTTTTGTATAAATAAATTTCTCCATCGTTGATAATCTTCTTTCCCCGTACGTTGTCGGTTTTCTCTTTCGATATATATGGGTCGTTTTCTCCCTTCAAATTTGAAGGTTTAGAATTGATGGTGATATGTTGTTTTGGTTTGTATTGGACGATTTTGTTTAATGGGATTGAAGATTTATTTAGAGCTTCAAAATTATAATTTCTTCTTCAATATTATACATAAGTTGGTTTCAGTTGGAAAAGATACATTGACATCGAACAAAAATCACTCGGTGATTATACAATCGGACAGAAGCGAGACTATCAGTGAAATTGAAGTTGAAACATGCAATGTTGCTTTAGATCTAGGATCTTTTGTGAGTTGATGTTATTATAAATGTTATTTGACTTATTATTAATTTGATCTTTAATTAAAATAAATAGTATACTACTTCGTATATTAATGAAGATCAATAATTTATATATAATCATTATTTTTATTGAAACTCAAGACCTTTTTACATGTGAGAAAATGTCATTGGCATGATTACGAATTTACGATTGAGTAATGAGTACAAAACTCTTAACACCCTCTTGAAGATAAGATCTTGTCCTAATATCAATACGCCAAAAAAAATAAATGAAATTGTTCCTGTCAAACAAAAAAATATTATGATTACATATTGATAGTGGCTTATTATCCTTTCGATTTCTTTTCACATTTTATTTTTCATTTTTTGACGTTATCATACATGACGAATGGTCGAATGCTAGGCTGTTAGCTAAACAAAAATGTCTGAAGTTCGAATGAGCATGTTCTTGTTAAATTTTATTTATAATTTTAAATGCTTGTTATTTTTACTTTTAAGCATTTCTTTGATGAGAACATTTAAAAAAATCTACGAGATTAATTTAGTTAAATTTATCGTAAAATTTTATCAAGTTATATATGACATTTTACTTTAATTCAAATGATTCTCGTTTCAAATGTAGAAAATGGAGCATTTTGTTTTCTCTATTTCAATTTCAATATGAAACAAATAATGAGACACATTAGTAATATTAATTTCTTTTGTATTTATTATACATATTTAGTACATGATTAAAATATGATTATAAATTTTTTCATAGTTTCAATTAGCTTAGTGTTTTAATGTATTATTGATCATCGATGTAGATAAATTGATATAACAAGCACAAGAAATAACAATATACTACGTAGTTTTTCTTTTTTCTTTCCTATTACTTTCTTCAAGCTCTAATAACAGTGTAATTAGGGTCTGTTTACTTCAATTTAAAATCCATTCAGTTCAGCTCAATTCAGTTCAATTCAGTTTTTCTGTTATTTTGCTATTCATTAATCTTTCATAAAAAACTTTCATTTCAGCTCAGCTCAGTTCAGTTCAATTCAGTTCATCTATTTTCAGCTGAAGTAAACAGACCATTAGGCTTCTATTCTTTTATACTTGGTGATTTTTGAAATATTCAACTCACTTTTTTTTTGTTCAATCATGGAGTACATTCAAGAAGTTTCTCTCATTAATTAAATCAAATCAGCTAAATAAATTAAGTCCAAATTAAAGAACATGACACGATGATTCGAATAAAGGTTGTGTACTTGTGTTATTCACTTAACCTATAGCTGGTGTAAACAATGTCAATTTTTCCAAAAAAGCATTCCTTTAGTTTGACTCACGTATGATATTATTGAAAACAAGTATGGCAAACAATTTACCCTGCTCTTAATAATTCTACTTAGTAGGGATGGATGGATGAGATTCGAACCCGTGACCTTTGTGTCATGCTGGCTCTAATACCATATTAGAGGACCATCTCAACCAAAAGCTTAAGCTAATGGTTGAGGCTCAGGAATTGGTTTTATACTCTATCACGCAGATCAAACAAGCATAACATAACCAATCATTCTGGCACCCCCATATATAATCGACCCATGACTCTATTTAATTATAATATCGACTATTAGCTAGTGATGTTAATTGTCACCTGAATTTTTAATATTGATATGGTCTTTTCTCCATGAACCTATATATAAGTGTGTGTATGATCATTAAGACTAATTAAAAAAATCAATGCAATTATGAATTATACTATACTTACCAATAAAATCTACTATGTTGCGACCGTTAGTAAACCTTCCCGTAGGCTCATGGCCAGGGAAATCAACCCCATAAGGTGCATAGTTAACTTTCGCTTTTGTAATGAGGTCATTGTTATTGCCAGGATCCGATAACGAATCTCCGAAAATGAAAAAACATGGCACTCTTGGTTCACCATTAACCAAAGTAGAACTGATAAAAAGAACAAATAACATTGAAGAAATTCCCCTCATTTTTATTTTTGTTGAGTACATGAAAGATTGATTACTTACAAACTTACTAGTTTTATATATACTACTTATATTGCACTACTTAATTGTACGTTGTTACGAGTACTATATATAGAGAGAATAAAGCTAGTGTAAGATTTAATTTTTTTTTTTTTTCCAAACAAATAAAAGAAAAAAGCAACAATCATTATGATTTGACTCTTATTATTTTACACCGTACTGGACGGTAAAGTTGGCAATTTGCCAAATACAAATTGATTATTGGAAGTTTCTTAGCTACATAAAACCAATGGCTACTTGCGTAATTATAGATGTATTAGTCAGTATGCACTTTAATTAATTTGGAAAATCTTTCCATAATTAGATTTTTAATTTGTTTGGACTGTAAGCTACTATTTAATATGATTATATGATCGACTATGATCTTTGAGATAATTTGTGATTGATACACATCTAAGAGTAACTACAGAGTAATTCTTTTGTTTGCACCTAGAAAGAAAGAAAAAAATAAATAATAAATAAAAAAAAAAGAATAAACAATTCTTTTGTTACTATAATTTATGAGGATATGATTTTGTTTTTTAACTTCTACAATAGTCCATAGTATATAAGCTACTACTAATTGGAATTACTACAATCAAACTTAGATAGAGTATGAAACATAAATTGATTGAAGTGCCCCCACATCAATTACCGTAAAATAGGTTTATTAAGGTTAAATTTTTTACATTTCAGTTACTATTAAATTAGCTTAAGCGTTCGAGTTACTGTTTATTTAGTTTTAGTTATCTTAAAATCAGGCAATTAGCTCAAGTTACCGTACACATAATTACTTTCAAATGCAAAGGAAAAAATATCAATTTTAATGAATAAATATATCTTATTATATATGTATATGTCATATGTAAAAGTTATGTGTTCATAATCTTCAATTAAATTTCAATTATTTTAAATAAAGTTACCAATAAATTTATTCTAGTATTTAGAATAACGGGTTTAAGTTAATCGTTTTACAATACTGTACACCATGTCTAATATTCATATCATTTAACTTTATTTAATTTGCTACACAAGAAATTTAGGGAGCCTATTATAACAGCTACTGCTTTATTTTTTTTCACAATTTTCATGACGTGACTTTACACGTTTATGTTTCAATTTTAAACTTTTAAGTTACATGTACAAAAAAATTTACAGAAATTATACCTTCGGAAAGAATACAACCTAATGAAAGAAACAAAATTTCATATGAATCAAGTATTTGTTGTTTATAAAAAAAATACTAATGATATATAGTCAAGCTATTAGTAGTGTAGATACTAGATAGTGATCAATTGCGACTGATTAAATACTCCGCTGTTATAATAATACAAATATCAATTTATATACTATGGTGCAATTATAAAAATCAAAATTCAATGAATAAACCCAGGAGATTAAAATTTTAGAATGATTAAAATTGTTTGATCAAATATAACTAATTTATTTGAAATATTTAGAATTTTGATCAAAAATAAAAAATGTTTGATCAAAGTGATATTTGATCAAATATAACGAAAAGTAACAATGTGCTTTATTCAATTTACTAAATTGGCCATTGAAGTCACTTCATTATTGGTTAATGTACCTTACAAATTAGCCAATTCAATTCACAAAAATTGATTATAAAGTCGTAGAAAAAAAAAAAAAAAAAACTAATTAAGAGTACAAAATTGTTCTCCTCGATCTTGCCCAATTGTCCTCCACATATATCTTAGCTCATTCAATCGCATGAAAGATTTGAAAACAAAAGTACTACTGGTACACTAATTACTTTATAATTATATTTAGTAGTAATTACTTGTATTTTAGATTACTAAAGTTTATGTGCATGCAAAAACTGATTCGAGCAATCAAGTGCTCGTTGAGTGGTTGATACTCATCAAATCATCAATACCAATTTGAATTAATTTGATTATTGATTTTTGAAAATATATTTGGATTCCTACTCATCAAGACGAATTCAACAGTGCATTTTTTTTTATGATGATTTTCTTGAGAATTATTGCAAGGTAAATTTTTTAGATAAGATCAGATCATACCAAAAAAGTTTCAGATGAGATTAGACCATCCAACTTTTTTTTAATGGCATGAGGTTACTAAACATAGCCTAATTGAGTCCTTTATCACGCATTTTGAGTTTGTTGGTGTTTCAAATGTGGATGTATCATGGGTCTTTTTATACGCAGAGCTAATTAATATTTCAGTTGAAAGGAAGGGAATGAGAATCAAACATGTGACATTTGTGTCATGTTGGCGTTGAAATATTAGACGAACAACTCAATCAATAGCTCAGATGGATAATTAAGGCCCAGGAATAGGTTTTTTACTCTATCAAAACTATTTTTATTTATTTATCGACCGGGTATCTATGAGGTTTACCACGTTGTACGGGGTACCCTTATAGTTTAAAAACACACGGTGTACCTTTATTAAGTTTTGATTATGCTCTAAATGCCCTTTTGGTAAATTTCCGTGAATGAAGTGTTAGTATGAATTTACTATTGTACCCATTAACTAATTAATACTAGAGTCTTTCATTATTTCCTCAATAATTATTGTGAAATTACTATGATACCCTCAATTAAAAATGTTATTGATTTAAAAAAATAATATTTCCTCAATTATTATTGTAAAATTTTTGATAAGATTTAATTGAAATGATTAGCTATCATCATCACTACACTTCACCATTGCTCGTGCTATAAAAAGCATCGCTACCACAAAATCTAATAAAAATATAAAATTTAATTGGTGGAAACCTAAAAGATAGACATTTAGTGTATAATCTAAACTTAACAAAGATACAGTATTTTTTAAAAAATTATAAGGATATCCCATATAACCTCATAAACCACAAAAATACGCATAAAAAATGTCGTTTATTTATTTATGCAAAACACGTTGTTAGGTGGGGATAGATTTTGTTCCGTCCATTGGAGAGTTGTAATCATTACTATAGGACAAATCAACTAAAAAGCTGTAGAATAATGTACGGAGTCATTGAAAGTTGTCTAATCAATTACTCGTTAAATTGCTCATAAAATGTGAATATTACAATATCACATGATTCATGTGTAATACTGTTAAATTATTCTGCATCGACGCATCGACGTCCGTCCACCTCTGTCTTCAGCCCTTCACTTGATAAAATATGAAATTCAAATCCTTAATTATGCAATTATATCTTATTAGTTATTAATTTATTACGAATTTACGAGTACTTCTTTTTATTCTATTTCAATCTTTTCACATAATTGTTTCGGTTCATTTCACTTTGATTTCATTTAATTTACTTAATAATTAAATATTTTGACTATTAATTAATTCTTTTTCCATCCACAAGCTTTAATTCTATTGAAACCCGTGCAATGCGACCAATTCGATTATTACATGCTTTTAGGGGCTGGATCCGGTTGTTGGGAGTTCTATGATGATTCATAACACATGATTAAAAAAATATGGCGAAAGTAAGATAGGGTCCAGGAAGCCCACTCCAGAGACCCCAATCAATTATCCATTAATTTTTGTAAGTTCCGAGGTTCAGGGAAAAAAAGTTGCTAAAATATCTTCGCTATACCGTTCAGGTAAAAATATGAACCAAGACAAGGTGATTTAGTAAGAGGGATGATTACAAGTTTTTATAGGGTTCCGAAAAAAAGATGTTTTTCTGTTCTTCGGATACTGCCATAAGATCGAGAAATGATAACAAGTTTTCAGAGGTTGAAATTGATCATGGAGAGTCCTGTGGTGGTTCATGGCACGTGATAAGAAAACATGGGTAAAAATAAGATGGGGACCGGGAAAAAAAGTTGCTAAACTATTTTTTTGATCTGATGCCCTTGTGATCAAAATATGAACACATACGGTGAAAATGACGTAAGAGGGATGATAACAAGTTTTATGGGTTCCGAGAAAAAATTGTTTTTTAGTTTTTTGGAAAAGACCATAGGAAGAATGATAATAGACATTTAAGGGCCAAAACCGATCGTGAGTAGTCCTAGAAATTAAAGGCTATTAGGGAAGCCATTAATTGATCAAAAGAAATTATTGGTATTAATATTAGGGTACAACTATCCTGCTGAATTTATTCTAATTAGTTGGGGAGCGATTAAGTATTACATTAGTTCACATGAGTGGGGATACTTAATTCTAGAGCCTCTTTATTCATAACTTTTACTTCATTAGTTTATAGGTTTTGATTAGTTTTTCAATCGCCTATTTTTATCGACTCAACTAATTAATTATTATTCATAGCAATCATTATTTAATTGAACCTTCTGGCTTTTGTGCGGGATTGACCTTGACTTACCCCTACTACGTACATTATTAGGAGGTTTTGTTTATTATGTTTTAATATTTGATAGACATGTGACGATTGATGACCATATTAGGTCAAAATATTAACCCTAGACAAGACGGTTTGGGGTAAAAAGGCCATAAGATAGATGATAACAAGTTTTAATAGTTCTTGAAAAAAATTGTATTTATGTTCTTCATAAAAAGCAATAAGAGGGATGATAGAAGGTTTTTAGGGGCCAAAATTGATCTTGGGGAATCCTGTGGTTGTTAATAGCACGTGGTAAATAAATAAGGTGAAAAAAGATGGAGCCCGGTGGGAAGGCCCCTCCTAATGCCTCAATCAAGGGGTATTATCCATTGTATTTAATTTTGAGATTCTGGGGAACTGGGAGAAAATGTTGTCAAAAACTTTTCAAGGTACCTGTTTGGTTAAAATATGAATCCAGACAATGAGATTCGAAGTGAAAAGGTCGTAAGAGGGGTGATAACAAGTTTTTATAAATTTTCGAAAAAAGTTATTTTGCTGTTCTTCGGAAAAGGATATAAGGGGTATGATAACAGACTTTTAGGAGCTAAAATAGATTATGGGGAGTCTTGTGGTGGTCCATAGCACGTGGTAAAAAACACAGGGTGAAAATAAGACTAGGTCCGGGTAGGCTCCTCCAATGGTCTTAATCAAAGGCTATTATCCACTAGTTTTTGAGAATCCAAGGTCCCGTAAAATAATGATCTAGAAACTTTCCGTGGTGCCTGTATGGAAAAATATGAACCCAGACAAGGTGATTTGGGATAAAATCCCGCAGTATGGATGACAACAAGTTTTTATAGGTTCTTGGAAAAAGATTTTTTCCCGTTCATCAAAAAAGATAGTAAAAGGGATTATAATAAGCTTTATGGGGCCAAAACCGATCTTGAGGAGTTATGTAGTGGTCCATGATGCCTGGTAAAAATACAGGGTGAAAATAAGACAGGGCCTAGAAAGGCCCCCCGAGAGGCCTTAATCAAAGGTTATTATTCACTGTTTTTTTGAGGTTCTAGGGTCCCGAAAAAAAGTTGCCAAATTTTTTTCACGATACCTGTATGGTTAAAATATGAACATAGATAAGGCAATTTGGGTGAAAAGGTTGTAATTGGATGATAGCAAGTTTTTATAGGTTCCTTGAAAAAACTGTTTTTTTTGTTCTTCGAAAAAGGTCATAATAGGGATGATAACATTTGTGAGAATATATATATATATATAATTATGAAAATTAAAAATTATCATATTTTGTAAATAAAATATGTGTTACATAAAAACATTAGGTATTCGTAACGATAATACTACTATCGACATAAAAATGTTAGATTCATAATGATAATACTACTCTTGATATTATAAAAGTAGGGATGAGAAAAGAAAAATCAAAAAATTGGATAATCCGGTTTTCGATGTAGTATCTTAATTTTGTTATCTGAAAATACGGATATCTGGTTAAGTAAAACTAGAATTTCTAATCCTCTTTTTGTTTGTTTTTTTTTTTTTTTTTTTTTTTTTTTAAATGGATCTGATTCGGATCATTTTTAACCTTTCGGATATCTGATTTCAATCTGTTTTTTTAAAAGCCAAAATAAAAATATTAATAAGAGAATATATTAGAAAAGACAGTGGTAATTTGACTACTAAAGATTATATCATATTCATCTGATTATTTTCCATAGAAAACTAACAACACAATCATCATATTATATTCAGTTTGCACATAAATTGGATAAACATTATATTCAATTAGTTATTAACAAAAATTTAGAACTAGAAGTTTTTATTATTATTTTTTTATTTTGAAAGAACTAGAAGTTAAATTTTTAGATTTTCAAATAATTTTTTTTTTGTGTGTTTTTAACCATTTGATTAATTAGTTTTTGGGCACTGCATCATCACTATAATCATTGACTTTTTTTATTTTTTGAGTAAATTAGTAAGTACATTGATGTCATTTGTTTTGTATCATTTAAATGAAAAACTAATAATGCAGTTTAAGTATAATAGAACCGGATAATCCGATTTCCGATCCAGTTAAACTGGATTTCCGAAAATTGAATATCTTGTTCAAACCGGATTGGAAGCGTATCACATTTTTAAAGATCGAATATTTGAGAACCGGACCCAATTAATATCCTTTTTTGCTCATCCCTAAAAAATACTTTAAGAAGATATATATTCATAAGTCAAGTATTCTAATACTTGCCCAAGCATCGCGTATAGTAGGAGACTAGGAGTTCTAAGAGAAGAACAGGGATCTAGGATTTTTGGTTAAGTGTAGCACAATCGAGGTAGATATAATCACTTTAACGTTATCATCTCTCTAATCACCTATGATACCAAGTTTGTACACGCGACGGTATCTTTGGAGGCATAAATTACGCAACCAACATTTGTAAGATCGGAAAAAGTCGCAAGTTCTTTTAATAAAATGTACACGCTTGATCATTCATATATAATTGTAAAGGGAAAAAAATAAATTAAAATTGAATCATTTTAATTATGAATCTAAATACTTAGAACAATCAGGTGACAAGAGCCAAAGAGTATAATTCGTCACAAGAGTATTATTAGTGATTTAGTATCAAGAGTAGCTTACTAGTTAAAAGAATTATACTACAAAAAAAGTACTTAGTAGTAGTAATAAAGAATTTTCTAGTAGTTTTAAAATAACAAAAATGATAACGAAAGAAACCAAAAAGTCGTAGTAATAAAGAATTTACTAGTAGTTTTAAAATAAAAGAATTGAAAAAGAAAGAAACTAAAAAGTCTTTTGTAATTTCCCAAGTACAATACATTATGTGGGACCTTAAGTTATTTTGCGTGTTACGAGTGTTGAACCCCCATAACCTTAAGCTTTATATACAACATTTTTACCATTGAACCAAACCTATTTATATTTATATGATACTAATATTTCAGAATAAATATATATATATATTAAAATTCAGGTGTAGCAAGTGCACCCCGTGCTGCAACACTAGCTCCGCCCATGACCCCATGTTATGAATTGATATAAAATTCATTATAAGGCCAAATTTATTTGCAAGACAAAGATAAATAGAAGAAAAACATAAACAAATTATTACAGACATCAAATTTAAGTTGACCATTATAATATCATTACATGGTCATGCTTATTTAGTTATTTGCAACATATAATATAAAGATACGGAAATAAGAAACTAGCGGTAGAACATATACATGTTACAAATTGGACATTATACTAGAGGTTGTCGTTGAACAATCAACAATATTGGCATCAAACTGCAGCTTGAAGCTGACTGGTAATTAATTGACTGATACTCACGGGATGAACAAACACAGGAAGTGGAGAAGTGTAAGCAATTGTTGCTAAAATTCTGTTGAGAAATTCAGTTGGATGCAAACCGTCGTAAAATGCATATAAGCTTCTAATGGGGCATGGTGTAGTGTTTCGCTCACATTGAAAATCAATTGGCCTCAATTTGCAACAAGAAGATCTCAGCACGAGACCTGCAATGTTCCGATCACACGTTAATAATTTGGCAATTTCATATATGATGTTACAATTACATATATGACACCTTGTATTGATCGATCATTGTTTAGTTGAACCAAAAAAACAATGAAAGTTAAGAAATAAACGTGAAATGTTAGGATTATAATTATTTTTTTTTTTTTTTGGTGTTTAGTAGCCACGTACAGAGGCGAGTAATAAGAAGGGGAGTACTTGGGTGGCCTTTTGAGAAACGGCCACCAAAGTTCTATGAAACAAATACATAATTATATTTTATCTATTTTAGTCAAAATAATTATAGGGGCATTTAAAAACATTATATTATTTTTCAAAATATAAATTATAACTGAAGAATTTTCATAATAAGAATCGATCCCATGACCTCCCGAAATTAGAAGGCCGGGAAACCTTCACTACTTGAGCTACTTTTCACTCTCTGAAATGTTAGGATTATATTATAATAGATGGAAATTGCATGAAAATTAAAGAGGTCTGTCTCATGGTCGGACTAGAGAAATTGAGAAAAGATGTAACATACATATATGAAAGTCCATGCTTTTATTTGTACCAATCAAATCAATAACTCTATATTAAAAACAACATTGTAGATGAAAAATATAATATTGATTCACCTGTAGCCAAAGGATCCAAAGATTGGATAGCAGCAAAATCAATGAACGTATATTTAGCCCCAGAAAAATTGGCGTTAAGGTCATCAACGAGTGATACTAGCTTTTTGTTGAAAATATTCACTGCTTGGTTAATTTCTGCTACACAAAACGTTGAATTGTATCTGATCATTTCAGCTGGAGTGCAACCAATTAAGCCCAGTCCAAAAATTGCTGTCTTCCTCGCACCCAAATCATATAGTGTCTAGCAAACATATTAAAAAATAAATTAAAAACGCGATTATAGATGAATTTGTGATTTTGCTATGCTGACTCTCATACCATACGACCATACTAGAGAGTTGGCTGATGGTTATCCTTGGATAGATAGATTGGCTGCAATGTAATACATTGTGAATCGATGAAAATAACCCTTGTGAGATATTTATCTAGTTTCTCACGGTGAGACACTAGAAATCCCCTTATATCATATTTGAGCGTTAAGTGTACGGTAAAGCAAAAACCTTTAATTGAGTTCTGTATCGTGCAATGAGTAATGTAGCAAACTGTTCAGGGTTGAATTGCTTCTTCGTAGAGAAGTATTGTGGCAAGAAGTAGTTATTGATGTAGTCATCGCTACCAATGTTAATAGTGTACAAGCACTTGTTAACGTAGTCCGAAACTGGACCTTGCACCATTGATTGAAGTTGCGAAATTGTTGTCTGGTAATTTCGTAATTGTTGATCCATGGACATTCGATCACCCTTAAAAATCGTGCACAAACATATGTTGATCAACAAATTAGCTAGATTGGAAAACAACATATGCAATATTTGGCAAAAACTTGGAAAATATAACATCTAAATTAAAATTAGTACAGTACCAAGTTTGATCCAGTTTCCGGAAGAATGCCAGCAGCCTCTGATGCGAAATTGACTCCTTTCAATAGACCTTGTGTATTATTGCTAAATGGTGGTGTGAGTTCTTGAAACCCCAATAGTTGCGCTTTAAAAAACGAAACCAATTCAAAATATAACACAATTCGAATATAAAATAATTAATATCGAGTATGAAATTTAAACAAGAATATGAAATAGAGTATGAAATCCAAGTTTAAGGAAATAACGTGTTATTGACTCTGCTCTTGCTTATGATATAACTTGTTAATGTTTGACTTTTATAATTTGAAAAGCAATTCTATATATGCGACTTCTGATAATTAGGGTTGCTTAATTAAAAAAAAAAAGTTAAAAGATGAAAATTAAATGCTATGTATATACTTACTAATTACATCAACAATGGTGAGACCATTAGTGAATCTTCCAGTAGAACCTGCAGGGAAGTCAATTCCATAAGGAGGATAATTTGCTTTAGCCATTGTGGTAAGCTTATTATTGTTGCCAGCATCTGATAATGAGTCACCAAATATAAAATGACATGGTACTTTTGGTTCACCATTAACCAAATTAGTACTGCAAATTATAAGTATCAAAATTGTAAATTTCGACATTATATTATATTATTATTGGTTCGACTTTTTTTTTTTTTTTTTTTTTTTGGATTAGATGATTTGAGACAATTTATGTTCAACTTGGAAGAAGTTAACGTATAGTAGTAGTGCAAAGATGCATGTAAATTGGAAATTATTTATAGTATGAAATTGTGGTGCAGAAATTAGAAACCCATGCATGCAGTTATACGTCTTACTAAAATCTTCAAGGAAATTTAATATGGATCGAAAAAAAAAAAAAAAGCACTTAAGATTGTACGATTTTACCAACTGATCTCATCAATTAGATGTCAGCTACTTTAATTTGTGATTTATTAGTGTAAATAATTTTATGAGATCGATAACACTAGCTAGAATAATGTAGAGATGACAGGTGAGTAAGAATCATCGGATTTCGCATTAGATCTTCTCTAGTTTGAGCGGATGTAGACATGATTTGGGTAGAGGTCGTGGTTGAGTATAGATATCAAAAGTATTTGACATTGGTTGCGACAAGCTAAGATGGTAAAACTTTAGGCATACCCGCCCCTCACATTCATCCAAGCAATCTTTATTCACGATTTTTTTTTTTAATTTGAAATTTTAGTTTCTTAACATTCCTAACTATATTTCTAAATTTCTCATATATTCCTTAGTTTCTCAACTTTAGATTTTTTTTTTTTACCACTTGAGTCTTTAACAAAGCAATTAAACAAACTCCTTATATATATATATTGTTTCAAATATGTATTTATGTTATTTGTATTTATTTGATTGTATTGTGTAATATAAACTTGTGTTATATGCGATAAAAAATCTATTCCATTGAATTCATGTAGCTGTGTCTGTGTATGTTCTTAAGTTTATTTATTAATTAACTTATTTATTATGAAAATTAGGTGATAATTGACATATATTATTGATATTTAATTGTGAGTTGATAGTACTATCCAATTGGATAGTAGGCAAAATTAACAAGTAATGTCGTAATGAATATCCACATGGTTGATAGAGCGGGTGTAATCTTCAACTTGTACCCACATAAGTGGGGGTGTATTTAGTTTTTGTACCCATCTTAGGTGGTAGATGTATATGATGAAAATTTTGGGATTAAGGTGGATATGGAGGAAGCCGGGGCATCCAGCCCTACCCCATTGTCAGCTCGCTCTTGACATGTTGAATGATTGGATGCGTATCCCTTTTCTACACTTCTAGTTTAGTCCATGCATTTAACATGCAATTACTTGCATGAAGTATATGAGATCGTAGGTTAGTTAGTGTAAGTGTCAAAGATAAGAATTCAGACATTCATTTATTAGCTATGTCGTATGGATATTTTATGTAGGTAGTCGTCTTTAAATCTGATTCGTTTCCGTATTGGAGACAATTTCAATTCTTCATGTTATAATTAGACATATCCATTAATATTATTTTTTAGTTTTGTCATTTACCGTATTTATTTTTGACCACATTCTCGACTAGCTAGCTCGTTGCAACCTAGGTTATTAGAAACTCATTATCCTTTGTCCACAATTTTTTGGGGTTGTCCTTTACCCACCTTTTAATTCTCAAAGGCATAAAATTTTAATTTACGAATTGGAATTGATCGTAATAATTGAGTTTAATTTTTAAATTTGTGCAAAACTTAAATTTCTTCTTGTCAATATTCCAAATATAAATTCGTTTTAGGTAATTAATTATATGACTGATGTTGCTAGCTTCTGAATAACAATTGCCTTTGACTTTTGACTTTGAGCTAGCTAGCTTTATTTTCAACTTTTTTTTAACCAACATCATTGACATAAATAAATTTTTGAAACCGTAGGATTAAAGCATGCATGCAATTCATTTTATTTTTAACTAAGTAATTAATTTTAACGAATTAAAGGGAATATATAATACTCCATAATATATTATATCAAACTCATGGAATCTTAATTTGTATAGTCATATAACTAGACAACTACACATTATATAATTATATGAATACATGATTCAATTACGCAGTATTTGATTGTTGATACAAAATTCATATATAGCCGTATATACTTATTTTGAACCTGTTTTAAGGTCACACACGTAAAATACTAGCGAACATGTATAGTATTATGGGGAATTAAACATTTCAAATGTTATTAATTGTCTAATTGACTTCATTACGAAGTTATATATATTTATATTTGTAATAATTGTACTCTTTAATAAAATGACGTAAGCACATATATCAATATTCATTTTACATTTTACAATGCAACATATTTAAAATTAAAATTTATCATACACATATCTATTTTGATAATAACAATAATAATAATTTTTTTAATTATGTACGCCATATGTTATTAATTGAATTATCGATATTTTTGTATAATAATAATTTAATCTTTTACGGCATTCAATATACTCCCTCTATTCCCTATTTTTGTTCACATTTCGCCTTTTATATATGTCAACTAGTTGTTGGCCCCGAACGATGCCCCGGACATATGATTTATTATATAAGTAAAATTAATTGTCAACAAAAAATAAAATTTGATTTAATTTTACCTTTATCCATCCTTAATATAATTATTTAATTATTTAGGTCATGGATTTGATTCATGTACATGTTATATTTCAAATTCTTTTTAATGTAAGGAGGAGTTGTATGATGTAAACTTTTTATTGTGCATTTGTAAAATTTATACAAATTAAAATTTATACTTTGTATTCTTAAAGAATAATTCAAGATAAATTTAACAAGATCTCATATGAATAAGATGGGTTGTCCTATTTGACGTTTGCCATAAGATGTGTCGCTCTAAATGCCTTCTAGTTTAATTGTTTTGCTTTAACTTGATAGAGTTTAGGATTACATATTTACAGGCCTTGTACGTCGTTCAGGCTTAAAGTTACGATAGTTATATTCGTTTTAATAAACATATTTTAGTTTTTTTTTTTCCTTCAGAAATTTATGAAGTGATAGAAACTGCTATACTACCTTTTTTTTCTTTTTTTAGTAACCAAATGAAAAATATATAAATAAATAAATAAATAAAAGTTTATATTAAATACTATATGTCTTGATATATAATTTAGTATGATTAATTATATAACTTATAGTTACTTAAAAATACAAATACTCTACATATATTATTTTGAACAATAATCTAGATATAAAATAATTATTTTTATTTTCAACATTAAATTTTAAAATCTGCATTGCACAGGTATTATGCTATTTCATATTTTATAAGCAATTTCTTCAATTTTTGTTAAAATAAAATTGCTGAAGTGGTTTTCATACTTAACACTTTTTTAATAGGATTGCTCACGTTAAAAAACAATAAAAATGATGTCAATCTAGTATTTGAATGAAAGAAAAGATAAATACTACATCTGTTATTGCAACACTCGGTATTATTTTTGAGATTAGGATTACAAGTTTGCAACTAGTAAGAAACAAATGTAGTATATTTTGATCATTACAATTGGACATTTTTCTAAAACAGTTAGTTTTTTAAAAAAATATTATCAAAACGGTTATTTTCAAAAACTAATTCCTAACAAAGATATAAAAAAATGAATAAAATTTGTCACCGTAGCCTCAAAACTCAAAATTTATTCAAATTTAATTCATATTTTTTTGTGATGATTAATGCATTTAATACCATGCATTATAGTTAGATTGGGAATTAGTTTTTTAAACTAGCTATTTTGATTAAATAATTTTGCAAAATTAGCCGTTGTAAGTACAAGATTAAATGCAATTTGTATGATCCAAAATTACATTGAGCTAGACCTTTTATCAAACAAGATAAAACATTTATAATTATATCCCACAAAAAATCACATGGGATATTCAACATACATATGTATGATTTTATTGAATTACCTTATAGATAGAAGAAAGCAATGGCAATTAAGGATGACTTTTATGTAATCTTTTGAAGAAAGTTCCTCGACAAGCAAATAAACTTTCATCACAAAGTTGCATAATACATTCATCACCAATACCATTATTATGATTAAAATCCAAAGTATTGGACTAATACATCTATAAATACATATTAAGTACATCCATACATAACACGCATAATATAGCGAACTAATATGGTGCCTTCAATGAAAACAAGCTAGGAATCAACAAAACTACATCGTGACAGTAGTCCTTAAACTCGAAGTAAAACGCTTTTGTAATCGATGCCTCGTGAACTCTCCATGAGTAGATTGCACTAGGGTCTTGATATCCATTGGATGCACATTGTTAGAATCCGGAGCATTGTATGCAATTTCTCCTGTGAGTACATTTACCACTTCAGTCGTATGAAAACCATCCCAAAATATGTAGTTGTCTCGGCCTTCACACGGTGTTGTTGACTCTATACACTGGTAGTCATCCCTTAAGTCGCAACAAGGAGCATCTGCTACAGCTGAACCTGTAAACTCACAATTCAACAATCATTGCATATATACGTAAGTATTATGTATAACTCATCTATTAATGGATTGTTCGAAACATATCATTTATTAATGTCTACTAAACGGGTAAATGACTAACCTGTATCACTACTTGTTGAAGCGCCAATGTAGGTGAATTGTGCACCGGGAAGCTTGTCATTTAGATTGTCAATCAGGCTAATGAGCTTTTCGTTAAATGGTACAATAGCGGCGTTAATCTTGTCTACGCACAATGATCCATTAGTCCCAAAAGTATCAATTTCTCCTAGACTGCACCCTACTAGACCAAGTCCAAACACAGCTACCTTTCTTGCTCCGAGAAGATACAAAGTCTGTACAAAAATAATATGAAATTTTAGAATTTTCAAGTATATATATGCAACTTAACATCCTTTTGTTACATGGGCATTTTTTTTTTTTTTTTACATATATATTTTCCATATTCCATATCCTAACATTAGATGTCGTATTTTATATAAAATTATCGTCACCTTGAGTTGGCCACCAAGTTGACGGATTAATTCATTAGCGTATTCATCTGGGGAGTAGATGGAACTAGAAGGGTACTTATCCGGCATGTAGTAGTTGTTGATGTAATCGTTGTTGCCCATGTAGACTGTGTACAAGCATTTCCTTAGCGTTAAAGTTTCACCATACCAGACAAATTTTGCAGTTGTCAATGCATGGTTCAATAACTGCTGATCCAAGCTTATTCTATCACCCTAGTACAAACACCATACAAAACAAATGTAAGAATAATATTACGAAGTTTAGTAATCCTTCTATAAGTTCAAATTAGGTACATCTTGTGGTGTTTTTTTTTTTTTTTTTTTTAATTTGATTTCATCAACTTTGATAGATTTATGAAGAAGTTGCATATTGTTGTTCAAATATGTGTTACTTGAACTCTGCTAGAAATTGTATAATTTCGATTCAAAATAAAGTGTTTTAGCATTACACCCATGTCCGACACGAAACTTTATGGTGAAATGAAGATCAGGAGTAAAATTGGCCGTAACAACTTGAAGTAGCTAGCAAACAAGATCAAATTAGGTCAATCTTGGACATGTCTACTAATTTAACCCCCGATGTAAAAATTATTTGATCATGACTTGTAACAAATAGAAAAATGTGTTAGAAAATCTATATCAGTCGCTATTATGAATTTTATGATTATATGACTTTAGGCACTAAAGTCCCATTTATACAATCAGTATCTAAAGGATATATAGAGCAAAGACGTGAGAATTAAGTAAGGGGATTGTATCCCATCGCACACCTAACTAGCTAGTATGTCATGCAAAAGATGCACTTTATTTTGTATGTGCGGTAAAAAGTAAAATGAGGTTCTTTCTTATTTTGGTTTGTGCAGTGGATGTTACAAAAGTCACTTCTATGACATATCATGCGAAAAAAGTGACAAGATTATGGGCTAATATTCATTGTTGATGGTATTTTAATTAATTTGATCATACTCCATAGTCCAGTCCATACCTTACTTGTGAGTCTAAATCTTCTATGTCGTTTTCATGTTGCAATCCTCTTAAAAATACGAGTAACATTATAGGTGAAGTTTAGTCACTAAATTAAAATCGAGCTTTACTTTGTAGAGTTTCGTAGGTACTTTTGTATAAAGTCTAAAGAATCTGAACCCTTTTGTGCATATATATGTCAATTTATTTTATTGGTGATCGAAAACATTTCAGTCATTATCACTTATATTTCTACTATTTATACATTTAGTAGTAAATATTCAATCTCTATCAAAACAACTTAGAAGATCACGAGTGTTTACCTCATTTGAAATCTTGACTTATGTGCTTGACTTTCACATACACATCTAGAAATTACAATATATATTTAAACAAGTAGTTTACTCTTGCAACAGCAACCAAAATAAGTTGTGTTTATAGTATTTTCATCAACAATAGTGTGTTATAAATATATAATAATGCAACTCCATCTTGCTCTAACTAATTAAACGGGCTTGTTAAATTACTGTTTAAAAAGGTATTACTTTTCTACAGAATTTAAAAATAATATCTGGCCAAAACTTATTATTCCTCCATGTTTTAACATTATTGTTCATAATGTAGTAGAATCTTATTTGTTTCATCTAGATGGCTATTATAAATAAATTCTTCGCAACATACAAATGAATTGTCAAGAACGTCAATTTTTTTTATTTTCAAAGTGAAAGATATCAATAAACAAACATACACAAGAGTGTTAAAACATTTAGAAACGAAGCAAATAACAAAGAGGCGGCATAGATGAAAGTGCATACTAAATGTTGTCCAGTTTCGGAGCGAATTCCAGCAGCCCCAGATGCATAATTCACACCCTTGAGTATTTGTCTTCCGGTGGCTGTGCTGTATGTTGGTATGTACTCGTCGAATCCCAAAAGTTCAGCTGCAAATATAAATAAACGATATTTTATTCTTACTGTTAATTTGTTCAAGATTCTAAAAATATCAAAACAAAGTAATCCCAATATTATTGGGGATGGTAACAAAAAAAAATGTGGATGTTATAAGAAGAAAAATATAGCACCTTATCATCATGATTGGTTGCTTATTTTGTTTTATGCTCCATACTTTCTTTTTGTTGTTTTATCATTTTTATCTTATAATACATTATACGTGGACTAGCCCATTGATAATTATACATTTAGACAATTAAAATTGATGTTTGTAGTATATAAGTTTGATTAAAATTTGTCGTTCAAGTTAGTGTGTGAATAGTGTAAATGTTAAAATAATGCAATCATAGAATTAAAGGGAAGTACTGTTTTGCATGCAAATATCGTAACACTTCAATTATAGATTTCAAACCTATAACCTTCAAAAGAAGGCCTATTTATTATTATCATCATAACATTTAAATTATATCATACATAATTATATATTTAAAAATTAAAGAATTATACGCTAATTTATAAGTATTAAAACTTCACACAAATTGCATGCATGCATGTAACATAATTAGAAAATTTTGCATGAACTAATTTAAACTCTTTTAATAGTATTATTATGATTTAATTAATAAGAAATCATTAGTATGAACTGAACTTACTAATTCTATCGACCATATTTCGACCATTAGAAAATCTTCCTGTAGCTACACCTCCAGGAAAATCAATGCCATACGGAGGATAATTAGCCTTGGCCTTGGTATTAAGGTCATTGTTGTTGCCAGGATCAGACAACGAGTCGCCGAATACGAAATAGCATGGCACTTCTGGTTCACAATGAACCATTGTTGTGGTAAAGCATGTTACAATAAGTAGCATTAGCATTATTGGTAGTATTGCTCCCCTCATTTTTTTTTTTTTATTTGAGGTTGTTCACAATTCACAAAATGAGAGATTTGAAAAGAGATAACTGAAAAAGAGAAAATATTGTAACAACTGAATTAGAAATAACTATAGTATGGTATTAGACTAATAGCATATTTCTCTTTTTATAGTGACAATGGTAGGCCGTGCATGAACTAGTACCTTGTCTTTGTTTATGATGAGATATGGAAGACAACAACTTATTCTTCACATATTTTTAATAATATAAGGATATGATATCATCATGATGACAAATGTCTATTTTCTTTTCAAGAGGCTATATGTCTATATGCCAATAAGTCAATAACCTAGAGGGTGGAGTTAAAAAGTGTAAAATAATTATCCAACCCATAAGAGAGGGCCCATGAGATGCAAGATAGAATATATTTAAACACTGTTTGGAGCAAGTAGTCTAACATATTATGAGTATCTAAGTAGGGGCTTATTTATCTCATGTTGGCTGCCTAAGAAAGAAGATGAGAGACAAAATGATTAATATATAAGCTTGAGGAATATTACTTATATTACCTATTGGTTTAATTTTATGATGGAACCGGATTTGGCTTGTGTGTGATCATTCTATCCTCCGGTGTAGGTCTACGACTAGGCCCAATGAAATTTGTCATCATCACCTACTTTAATGTGTAGCTCCCTAACACCAAAAAAAAAAAAAAAATATGTATCATCCTTGTTGTGATATTTCTCTAATAAATTCACATAGAGAGAGATGTTATGAAGTAAAAGCGATTGAGATTTACCAGAGGTTATTTAGAGGTAGTAAAGTTTATACAAACTTAAGTGAGGTTTTCTCGAAATAATGTTGTTGTGTATTACTCCATTTACATCAATATCTCTATAATTGGAAGTGGATTATCAAAATTATACACTTACCATCACCCTTGGCCTACTAATTAATATGATCTAGACCAGTCACAAATCACAATAAATTTGATTTGTGGTTTTGTGGAAACCTCCATGGCTCTATAGGTAATACAAAATATTTACCATGTGCTAGAGGAAAATAATTGGGGATGCACAATTAAGCAAAATTTATTAATTTTGGAGCATATATTGTGCAAATTTGGCCCCTTTAATAATATATAAAAAAAAAAAAAAACAAAATTAATTAATGAAGGAAAACAACAAGTAGTGCAATAAAATATCAAGAAAAAAAAATATATAGTTTCCTTCTGTTCGTTTGAGATTGTTACATTTGGACATTTTTCTTCTCACAATAAATTTCATCAATTATAACAAAACTTAAAAAGAACGAATTAATATTATAATCTTGTGATCAAGAGGACACGATCAATAAACCTCTCTTTCACCAATATTTGTTTAATGTTTGATGTGATGAGGTTTTTCAGTGATTAATATTGTAAAGGACCATGAGATTATGGATGGAGTCATGGAGATGCCCAAATAAATAAAAATGCGATGACCTTTTGTCCTTCAACATTGATGTTCTAAATTTCTAATCTATCATTTTACATAGTCTCATAATGATGTTTCCACTTTTAATTTTGTTTCCCTGCTTATTTGGAGTTTTTTTTTTTTTTTTTTTTTTTTTTTTTTTNGAGGTAGTAAAGTTTATACAAACTTAAGTGAGGTTTTCTCGAAATAATGTTGTTGTGTATTACTCCATTTACATCAATATCTCTATAATTGGAAGTGGATTATCAAAATTATACACTTACCATCACCCTTGGCCTACTAATTAATATGATCTAGACCAGTCACAAATCACAATAAATTTGATTTGTGGTTTTGTGGAAACCTCCATGGCTCTATAGGTAATACAAAATATTTACCATGTGCTAGAGGAAAATAATTGGGGATGCACAATTAAGCAAAATTTATTAATTTTGGAGCATATATTGTGCAAATTTGGCCCCTTTAATAATATATAAAAAAAAAAAAAAACAAAATTAATTAATGAAGGAAAACAACAAGTAGTGCAATAAAATATCAAGAAAAAAAAATATATAGTTTCCTTCTGTTCGTTTGAGATTGTTACATTTGGACATTTTTCTTCTCACAATAAATTTCATCAATTATAACAAAACTTAAAAAGAACGAATTAATATTATAATCTTGTGATCAAGAGGACACGATCAATAAACCTCTCTTTCACCAATATTTGTTTAATGTTTGATGTGATGAGGTTTTTCAGTGATTAATATTGTAAAGGACCATGAGATTATGGATGGAGTCATGGAGATGCCCAAATAAATAAAAATGCGATGACCTTTTGTCCTTCAACATTGATGTTCTAAATTTCTAATCTATCATTTTACATAGTCTCATAATGATGTTTCCACTTTTAATTTTGTTTCCCTGCTTATTTGGAGTTTTTTTTTTTTTTTTTTTTGTTATTTACTCTTTCTTACCCTACTTGCATGTCTACGTGATAGACTCATCACCTTTTTATTTAACGAAAAGTGAGAACAAATTAGACCATTATATGTCTTGGCACACAAATCAGTCACAACATATGAGATATAGGCCAAATTTGGACTCAAGAAAATATGTCTAACGTCCTATTCTAGTCAACTTATTTTTATTTATCTGAACTTATTTTTGTTGATTTGAACTTATTTTTGCTGAACTGAATTTATTTATGCTGAACTGGACTTTTTTTTTTTGCTGAAATCATTAACAATTTATTAAGGATTGAAACTGATTTTTGCTGAGCTGAACTTATTTTTGCTGAACTGAACTTATTTGCGCAAATATGAACTTATTTTTGCCGAACCGAATTTATTTTTGTTAAAAATAAATAAAAATAAGACGAGAAAAAGAAGGCCTAAACATCAAAGCTAATAAGTAATAACCTGACGCATACTTTCAGCAAACACATTAGATATTTTAGTTCAGTTAGTTAGTAATGTGATCCCAAAATTCTTTGGGGTTTGCTTTCCAACCATCAAGGTTACGTGTGATATGAGAGACCAGAAATTCCATTTGAAAAGAAGCTTTGACAACGACCTCCGAGTAGTAATTGTTGAGTTTCAACTTTCAAGGGATATTTTTGAATTAAGCATTGATCAATAATCAATATCACTAAAAAATAATCATATTTTGTCTTTGTACTTCGTATTAATTAAGGAATTTGTTGTGTATTTATGTTATTTTTTTAAAACTTATAAAGTATGTATATTATAGAAAAATTATATTAACACAATTTTTCGCTACGAATTAGACATGTTTCACAATACATTTTAATATACTAAGTAGTATTAATAATATTGTGGTGATATATTTATAAGACATAAATTAGTAAGGTATAATACATGCATGATGCATCTATCAATTCTAACCTTGCCATTTTGATAGATATATATATATATACATGAGGTCAACTGGCCTCTACTTGAAGCAATCACAAATTCATTTATCATCGAGATTGTATCATAATAACTGGTTGATAGTATGAGAAGTAGACCAACAAGTTACGTATCTATTATTAAGGGTCGAGGACAAATGATGAAAGATCGATCCCAAAATCATCTTGATCAAGAGAGATCCTCTGTGCTCTGATTAATCAAGCTATCCCTCACTTCGTATTAATGACTAATGAACGAGGCTGGGATTAACAATTAATTTTGTAGCGTATGATTGTGGAAATGAAAATAAGCATATTCCCAATTAAGCTATTCCCACTTAAAATGAGTTACTAACTTATATAATTCATCACACCTAACAAACACACAAAGAACATAAACTATAATTCAGATATTGTCAGTTCATACTTCATAAGCAATTTTCTAAAAAGATACATATAACAAAACATCAGAACTGAAATGCAGAGTTAAACTATAAATTACCTTAATGTTGGAAATTCCACGTTTAATTTGTAATTTCATTCTTCGACAAAAAGGTACGTAGTAGAAGACAAACAAACAATTGGATGTATACATACAAACAATGATACAAGGGGTCTCCCTTGTTTCTGTTGATGCAAAGCTTTTGTGTCATACTTATTCATCTTTTTCACATGGTTAAGAAAATAATAGAATAAGAGTTCATTTCAATGAATTTCTAAGTTTGAGCAAAAACTGTAATTTAATATGGGTATATTTGTGGTTGGAAATTGAGAACGTGTGTTTTGGAGGTTGAAACAAAATTATTGGTTTCAGACTTTGAGGGTATGTTCCACATCTCGCCCTTTGGGACGACTTATGATAAGGTGATAGAATTTTAAGATATCTTAGAAATGATTAAAAGTGTTTGAAGGATGGGGTTAAATGAATTTTAATTCAAAAATTATTATCAAAAAGTAATATTTCAAAAGTAAGTGTTGAAATGAAAAGCTATTCCGCCCTCCGTTTCTTTTTTGTTTGATACACTTTGACTTGCACATATGTTAATGCCGACCTTAAATATCTTTTTTGTTGTATATATTTAAAAATTATAATAATTGGATATCAATAACGTACTCATTGAGATGAATGAAAAAAGACCTCATATGACTATATTACGTTTTACATATTGAATGTAATTAAAAGATGCTATCGTAATATAAATAGTGTTAAGTTTCTAAACGTATCAAACAAAAAGGAACTTAACGGAGACAGTGCGTTATCCGTTGAGATTCACCTAATCTACTACATCTACCTTTTCAATTCCATCTTTATTATATGGAAGTACATAATATATGGTCGTCAACACTGATAAAATTGCAAAAAAGGTTCTTGTAATTTACGACTTGTACCTAACTAGGGTACTGATGTTCATAGGAACACCTTCTGAAGAAGTGCCCTTGAATGCTCTAGTACCAATTATTTTACATACGATTTCAGTAGGATGATACCCGTCCCAAAAAAAGTGTGCATTCCTTTTATTGCACGACTTCGAGGATTCTTTGCATGTGAAATCTTCTTTTAATTCACAGCATGGACGATCCACAATCGTTACCCCTATTTGTTACAGAGATATTAATGTTTAAATATGTACACTAATAAACGACATAAGTTGTAAATTAATGTTAGATAATGCATGTTCAATGATGAAAGGCGAAATTCAAATTACACCAAACTTAAATCAATATAATAGGGAGTATGATAAATGTGGTTACTAACCTTGGCGTGGACCAACTGAAATTGCTTGAGTGTTAATGAATGTAAATTTGGCGTCAGGAAACTTGCGATTCATTTCCACCACAAGTGCCTTTAACTTGGAATTGAATTTAAGTACTGCATCGTTAATTTTATCAACACATAGAGTCTTCGGCTTACTTCGAATTATTTGGCCCAATGTGCACCCTACGGGTCCTACTCCGAACACGGCCACCTTTCTTGCCCCACTTTCATACAAAATCTTCAATAAACAAATCAAATTTAAATAGGTTAAAAAGAGGCGAAAACATATAAAAGAAAATAGACTAAGGGTCTGTTTATTTCAGCTGAAAACAGCTGAATTGAGCCGAACTGAACTGATTGGAGCTGAACTAAACTGGACTGATTGGGGCTGAGCTGAACTGAACTGAAAGTTTTTTTATGAAGGATTAATGAGTAGCAAAATAAGAAAAGAGCTGAACTAAACTGATTGGAGTTAAACTGAACTGATTTTAAGACGAGGTAAACAGACCCTAAGTGGAGTAAAACATATGTTATAACCTACAAATCATTATTTATATGATGTAGGAAGTATATATATTGTAGCTTTTTATATTATTCTCTAACAATATACAATAGATGGAAACAAAAAGAAAGGAAGAGAATAACTTTTTTCGAAATCATGTTAAGTAAAAGGTGTTTAAAAATAGTTCATTTGTAACATTTTTTGTTTCAAATATCAAATACTCCCGTATGTTTCTCTATAGAATAATAACCTAAGTGAAATTTTATTTTCCAAGTAACAAATAACAACTTCATATACAATAACACAAGTATCGTAATTCGTAAAAATAAATAATTACATACCTTAAGTTTATTACGATATTGATTAATGAGGGTAGTAGCATATTTATCAGGATTAGAAGTTTGGCTACTTTTGTAATGCTCAGGCATGAAGTAGTTGTTGATGTAGTCATTGCTCCCAATGTTGATTGTGTACAAACATTTTCGTAAGTGGGCTTGGGCTTGGGCTGACCCATTCATCATTGAATTGAGTTTTGAGGCTATCGTTTTGTGATTTTGGACCTGCTTGTCGAAGCTTATTATTTCACCCTAAACCACATAGAATTGTAGGGTGTGAAAACTAGAATGAACAAATTCTCTCTTTTAACTTAACCTAAATGTAAATAAATTTAAATAATGAAGCTTAATTGAGCAATATATATTGCTACTTAAAATTGTTTTGTTTCGAATTGAGCAATAAATAAAATTAAAATTAAAAGAGATTTAAGTATTCGAATTTTGATTCGAGCACGAACTCTTAATCTTAATCAATAGGTTTAACCTTTAAAATATCACCACTAGATAGCTTTGTTACGGTGTTACATACTATAACGTATGATCAATAATCTAACTAATTTTATTTTAAATTGTTTGTCAAATTAATCAATTTTGTTCTGAAAATTAATTAGAAATTAAGTTACCATATGTCCACCGGTTTCTGGAAGAATACCAGCACCGCCAGAAGCATAATTAACACCTTTGCGTATTTCTTGACCCTTTGCTGTGCTAAAGGGTTGAATGAAGCCTTTAATTCCCACTTGTTTGGCTACAAGGAAAATTAATATATTTAGATGAATTATTGTAACTAACTAACTAAATAAATAATTCATTTTGGTCCTATATAATCACAATACATACATACAATTATACAATAACTGTACAACAACAATAAAATCTTAGTCTCAATATGATTACAATAAGTTATATTAAAATGTAAAATGATCTGTGATTTTACTTAAGAGCAACAAATAAAATGACTGGCATATATATATTAAGCTCACATGTTAATAAAAAGATAAATGAAATTTATGTATCTTTAGTGTTCCAAAATATCACAAGAGGAATATAGCTGAAACTGAATTGGGCTCATTTAACGTGGAAAGGCACACAACATAAAATGAGCAAGATATAAACCAACATGCATCTAATATTACTTCGTATTATGATTTATGAACGCCACGCCAAGCTATATATATATTGGCCACATTTTATATTTTTATAACACAAAAAAGTACTAAATACTAAACATGGTAATTTTCCTACCATTAAAGCAATGAAAGTTTTGTTGCAAACTTAGCAAGTTAGCATGCCTACCTTACAAAGGAATTACTATATGTGCAAACTAGCCAAAGCACAAAAGGGAAGCGAAACAATCATTTTTTTTTTTTTTTAAAGACATGATTATGATACGTAGTTATAACACGTAAAATCGATTAGATGACAAAGCTTGGCAAAAGGAATTAAATCATTGTGAGCAACATATACAAACCAATTATATCAACTGATGTTTTTCCGTTTGTAAATCGTCCGGTAGGTTTTCCACCAGGAAAATCCACGCCATATGGACGATAATTGGCTTTTGCCTTCGTCTTAAGGCCATTGTTGTTACCGGAGTCTGATAAGGAATCTCCAAAGATAAAATAGCATGGTACTAAAGAATTTTTTGCATGAACTACTTCTAACTTTGTGATAGAAATCAAAATGAACAAACAATATGTTAAAATTTTCCACATGATTCTAAAATTTACCATACAGCTGAAATATTTGAAAATTGTTGAGTAAGTTAATAATGATTATAACTAGAGCATTATTTTAGGATATGTGATTTTGTGATAAGCACATATTTCGCTTGGTGATGGCTCAAATTTATGTATAAACGAGTGGATATAGGAAGCCATGCATAACCATACAATTTAGGACGTAAGACCATGATTTTTCTTAGTGAAATATGCTAAAGCTTCATCATTATTTTCTTAGTTTATTAATAATACAATACCCATTGTTGATGATTAATTTACGTTGTAGTAATTTTTTTGCTATCCTATTATATAGTTGCCAAAGCCGTGAATTTTCATATATATATATACATTTTAGTTTTAAATCTTACTAACACTTCTTTAGAGGTTGAAATCAAGAGTAGAAAATCCTGCTGTCACCTACTAGACGTGGTAAAAAAATGAGGTGAAAACAAGACGAAGTCTAATACAGTCCTACTGAAGTTGAAAATAAAGGCTATAATTCATATTTTTTGGAGATTACGGGGTCTCAGGAAAAAATTACTAAATTTTTTTTATAATGCGCGCTTATGGTCAAATAAAAGAGGGTCTTTTTAGTAGTTTTTCGAGGTGGAAAAGGTCATAAGACGAGTCCATGAAAAGCGAAAATACTAGTGTGCCCTTTTTTAAAAAAAATTGTCTAAAGAGTGAGGATAACAACTTTTTGGAGATTGAAATCATGGGTGGGGCGTTTGGGGGTCACCTGAGATAGTCACCCGATATTTCGGCCTCCGCAGGGGTCATTCTAAGCTCCG
Source organism: Suaeda aralocaspica (assembly GCA_016808085.1). Classification (NCBI taxonomy): domain Eukaryota; kingdom Viridiplantae; phylum Streptophyta; class Magnoliopsida; order Caryophyllales; family Amaranthaceae; genus Suaeda; species Suaeda aralocaspica. The sequence goes on along the minus strand of PYUH01000040.1, from coordinate 1,780,742 downwards.
TCTTCTTTTCACTCTGTTTTATAACCACATGTTTTGGGTCACCACATGGCTTCTTACAGTCGATTTCAGCCTCTGAAAACTTGTTATTATATTATCCCCCTTTCGGATAAACCAGAAGAAGGGAAAAACAATTAAATTAGTTCTTGATTAGCTTCCTAGGGTTCCGATTTTGAACATGCGGGCACCATGCAACAGTTTTGACAAAATTTTTCTGGGACCCCGGAACCCCCGAATACTATGAATTATAGCCTTTGGTTTCGACTTTCGATCTTTAAAAACTTATTATGATCACTCTTCGGGAAATATTTTGGGAGAAGGAAAAATTAGCTTTTTTTTCTCGATTTCACGGGACGTTCTTATAGCCGTTTTGATCCCGGTTAGCATATCAAGATTTCTATTTTGACTATATCGGTAACCTATAAAAAATTTATGGGGCCCCGAAAACCTCGGAAATTGTGTATAGCCTTTGTTTCGGTCTTCGGAAGGGATGTCCCATGCTCCATCTCTTTTAGTAACCACATGCTCTGGGTCACCAGAAGACTTCCCGTGATTAGTTTCAGCCTCTAAAATTTTATTATTATCTCTCTTTCGTAGACATTTCGGAAGAAAGGAAGTAAGGAACAATAGTTTTTTCGCTCTCCCAGAACGTTTCTCATGGCCTTTTCGACCCTAATTTGCTTCTCAGGGTTCATATATTAACCACATTGGAACCTTGTCAAATTTTTGACAACATTTTTTACAGGACCCAAAACCCCCAAAACACTAAAATATAGCCTTTGTTTTCAATCTCCAAAGGAGCCATCTCCGGCTCCGTCTTCTTTTAGAGTGAGAGAAGGTATATCTCGTCCACTCCACCCAAGCAACTCAAAAATCAGACTTTTCCTTCGTACTTCTGCTTGTGTTTTTAAGAACATGCTCTAGGTCACCACAAGGCTTTCCACGATCAATTTCGACCTCTAAAAACTTATTGTACTCCCTCTTTTAGATATATTTTGGAAGAAGGGAAAAATAGCTTTTTGGCTCTTCAGGGACTTTTTTATGGGCTTTCAACCCCGAATATCTTTCCAGGCTCCTATTTTGACCGGCCTTGTGGGTACCTTGTAATAATATAGGCAATTTTTTTTTATACTTTGATACCCCTGAATAGCAAATGTCTTTTTTCGATCCTTTATTTGTGAGTTTAAACTTTTAAATTCATTATTATTAACCAATCAAAATAAGGGGAACACAAAAATGATAAAAGGCCAGGTTAAAAAAAATATGGGTCTGCAAATCTCTATTGAACAAATAATAATAAAAAAAAATGAATACTTAAAAAAAAGCTAAGCGAAATCGTTACACTTCTCGAAATACAATAATATAATCACAAGTAAAGTTGCATAAAGAGTTCCACTTTGAACAAGCAACTATAGTTCGATCAATAAGTTTAGTATTGTACAAATACAATAAATTGTATTTAAATTTAAAACACTTGTTTTATGATTATAATCTTATGGTAAATATAACAAAGAGAACAAAAAAAAAAAAAAAAAACTCACTTTTTCTTTAATGAAGCAACTGAGAATTCCTTACACTCCTCAGCAACCTAGAAATCAAATTCACATATGATATACTTTCGATCATATGTTTTACCTCTATATAATATGCTATATTAATTATGGTTTAATTAATCTTTGGTGTATTATTAATTTTTGTTAATTAAATTTGTGCAAGCCTCTCAACGTCAAAGGGATAAGCATCTTCTGGTGATTGTGCCCTGTATGATCTCCTTCCAATTATAACATTAGCTGCCTCCCCTGGATGAAATGCATCCCAAAACAAGTACTCATTTCTGTTAGGGCATGGTGTTTGCAAGGGCAAACATGTAATTTGACCATTGTTCCTTCCTACTCCACAGCATCCAGCATTTGTTACCCTAAAACCTGTAAAAAGAGTTGATTAAATTTGTTGATAATTAGTAGCGTAATGGCATGTTAAAAAGAAGTGATACACATATTTGAGCATCGATAGTCAACTACTATATCATGCTAAAGGAGTCGTACTCACTTAGTTTTTTAGTTGGCGCTGATACCATATTAGAAGACTCACTCAATCAAAGCTTAAGCTGATAGATGGTTGAGGTCTAAGAATAGTTTATATACTATATCTTTTAGGATCAACTATTAGTTTAATACATATTTCGGTTAAATTGATCCATTAATATAATATTATCGCTATGATGACACAAGGGCGACATACTAGCACATTCATAAAAAGTTTTTAAATGTTTAAATCAAGGAGAGAGAAGATATAAAACTTACCATAAGTAGCAGGATTGTCAATCAAGTCTTGGAACATATCATAAACATTGATGTAAATGAATCGAGCATCAGTGAGCTCATCATTGAGTTGTTGAACCAAAGACTTGAGCCCAACATTAAAGAGGCGATTAGCTGAGTTGACTGTGTCATCACATGTCCTTCCATCTTGACTTCTTTGAGCCAACTCATTTGGGCTGCACCCAATTTGCCCAATTCCTATCAATGCAAACTTCCTTGCTCCGTAGTTGTATAGTGACTGTATACCAAATTTATAAGGATGAATATGAGAATGTAGTTATATAATCCTTTGCAATCGGAACAATCACTGATCAACTAAGTTATTTTTCACTCTCTATTATATTTCATAGTAAGAGAAATTTCAGCTACTAAATGGATTGACAACTCATTAGAGATCCGCGATAGTGTGTAGTGAATTACAACTCAAAATAAGGGTACGATTTATCTTGTTTTAGTTTCGACGACCATATAAGTGGGCCGATCACTCGTTGGATTGATCGATATATAGATTTACATACCATTGTTCATCTAGCTACATGCAATTTCCATGTGCAATTAAGTGCGCGGTCCTCAATAAGCCACCAAGTATCACTTGAAAGCATTCTTTTCAATGAGGTAGGTTAGGTCATCTATAAATCATGAAGGTTTAAATTGAATTCACGTAAAGTTAAGATCTATAGTGAAAAAAATGTAGAAGATCATTACTTCTCAAGCCATCCTTTTATTGATTACATGCTCTAAAATATGCTATTTTTAGAAATTATTTATAGTAGTAGTATGGACTCATAGGTCATTCTTTCATTTTCATTAGTGAAGCCCATTCTATTATAGGAAAATCGCTTTAGGTCCATCAAAAATAAATTTTGATCAAAAAGTGTTGCTACGATTTATAACATTTATTAGCATACTAAACAAGTGAGAGATTCAATTTAGAAAGAAAATTTTAAAAGTGCTAAGGTACGAAGACATACCATATATCATTTCTAATAGATGTTCTTATAATGACTTTATATTTAAAATGGATCAAAGAGGAAAAGGATATACAAATATCTAATTAAGGGTCCTATCTATCAACTTCAAATTAGATAAGCTAAAGATACGGTCACGTGAATTCAAAATTTTCTTATAAATACAAATTTATTGCTCCAAAATAAAAACTATTTGAGCTGGATCCAGTTGGATCTCTCATATCACATCGATTATGAATTTATGATCATATATGAAAAAGACTCATAAATAAAATCCATAAAAAAATATCAAGTGATAAACTTTACTCCCCTGTGAGTACGTACTAGAAAACACGGAAAAAAGGATCGGAAGAGAAATGAAAGTAATATGAAATCGAAGTTAAGCAAACAAACTAACCCGAACATGTTGAGAGTACTCTTGGATAAGAACGTCAGCGTACTGTTGAGGGTTGTAACGGCGACTAGTTTGGTAGTACATTGGCATGAAGTAGTTGTTAAGGTAGTCATTGCTACCAAGTCCTACTGAATATATGCATCTACTCAAGTAAGTTGAAGCTTGTTGTTCATCTCCTAGAAGTTGTACAACTTGTGAAACTGTTGTCTGATAATTACTTACTTGCCCTCCGAAACTTATTCTTCCTCCCTGCATGTACAACATATATACCATGAATGTTTCGATTACTTCAAATTCTTTATGTCAGATAATGAGAATGGATTTGCATGTTTATCTACAACTTTTAAGTTTGTTTGTGTTCTTAATTGTGCATGCTACATCAATAAATGACCTTTTTCGATCTACGTCGCTATTCAACAAAAAATTTTGAGGTAGTAACTAATGATAATCTTAACTTCAATCGTTATTTGATGACAAAGATATAGTATTTGATGGTTAAAAACTTATAATTATCTTATGTTGTTTAAAGTCGGGTTTGCAATTTAATTAGATAATTCCACGAGTTCAAATCCTCTATCTCATCTATTGTTTGCCATTTGCATGTATGTCAGACCTTGGTACTCTAATTTTTATTTTATTTTATTTTTAAAAAATCGATTGTACTCGTCAAACCTAATTAATTAGTAATTAAGAATATGTATTGAAGTTATGAAAAAACAATGAAAAGTAAACATGAAAAATATGCAAAATTATGTACAATTAAATTAAAATCAGCATTTTACTGGTGAAGGTGAAAAAAAAAAAAAAAAAAGCTAGAGGATTTAACACAATATCAAAACCACCTAAGTAAAATGGCTAAATAATTAAGCCACTTAACTGTTAACACTTGACAAATGACAATGACATACTTAACAAAGTTCTCCCATGACTGTGTTTAATGTGCCGAACACTTGTGATGTAAGAGGCACCTTCTAATTAAAATACTTTGATCTAACACACTTTTTTCATGAGTACGTGAAGAGTGACATTTACTATCATAGAAACATAAAAAAAACATGTTACTCCACTTGTAATTAGACACGGTCACACTTTAGACGTAATGATGTACCGATAAAATTAGTTCATTGGTTGCACTGTGTGGAATACAAAGATAATGAATACAAGTGTGAAAGTTAAAAACAACTAATCTAATATTTAAAAACTAATATTAATAGATTGTTACTAATAAGGAGACTCGAATCGGGTACAATAACAATTGGCTAACTGTTCAAATAAAGTACTCGTGCTATATATTTGGTCTTATGTAGAGTAATTATTGTCGGTCCACCAAAAATTAATATAAAGAATACAATGTTAATTTTATACTTAATTCATTAAATGATGCATAATGAAGTAATTTTTTTAGAAATTATGAAATAATTAGAATGTAGGAAAATATACCAGTTGTTGTCCTGTTTCCTGCCTAACACCAGCAGCAGCAGATGCATAATTAACTCCTCTCAAAATATCTTGACCGTTTGCTTGGGCATATGGTGCTGGATAATCGTCAAACCCCAATTGCTCAGCTGCATCAAAATCATCCACAACTTGTCAGTTTCATGCTAAATTGTTTTAAAATTAAGTATTTCCTCAAAATTAATGATTCAATACAAAAACTAATGACCAAGGAGCAAGTTCGAGAATATTATAATACATAGCTAGCCTAAAAAGGATGATGATATAGATGAGATTCGACTTTAAAACCAAATACATATCTCGGAAATTAATTTTTTCAATTAAGTTGGCTAATATTACATTTTCAGCTTCCAGTAAAATCAAAGAGCTACGGATCTTGCTTTGGTGGACATTTAAAGAAATCAAGGTTAAACATGGTCAAACCAATAAAAATACGCCATCTATTAATTTATAATATTTAGTTTTACTTTTTTTTTTAATACAATATGTAGTATTTTGTATAGGTAAAATTAAATATACTTTAGCAATACCATTTAAATACAATAGTAAAATTATACATTCTGATGCAGTATACGTGATATTATACGGAACACTATTATACAATACTTTAAAATTACATAAAACAAATTATACTACTTAAATTACATAATTTAACTTGTAAATACATACTTTAAGTTACATAAAATAAATTATACTATTTAAAATACATTATACAACGTAATATGTGTCATGTTTCCATTGGTTTGATTATATTTGACTATGATCCACCGTAAAATTTTCAAAGAGGTACCTATTTAGGAGAATTGTGGAACCAATGCATGTGCAACGCAACTAACCATAAAACTGGTTAAATATTGAGGGCCACCCTAACAATTATTCACTCAAGAAAAATTTGGTGGTAGAACTTTTAACACATGCGCGCAATTGAGTCAGTGTATACATGCATGCATGCATGGTGAACCATGGTTTCTTTAATTTAATGCTTGAAGTCAAATATGGACTTAATTCAAGGCTATAACTTGAGAAGCTAGGGGAGTAACATCTATCTATAGCACCAATAAATCCTCACCTAACAAGGGTTTCCAAAATTAAAATTTAAAGGGGTAACTCGTAGCCTAATGAATAAACTTTTTTTTTTTTGGAAGAGTAGTGGAAAAAGAGAAACAGAAAATGTGGGTTGTTGGTTCAAGGGTATATACAATCTTATACAAAGTATATATATATATATATATATATATATAGTAATAGTAATACATCGCGTAATAAAATTATATAATAACTTAGACTTGGTAATTAGAGAAGGGAAATGGAGATAAATTAGTTAAATTACTAGATTAAATAATAGTTTTAGCAATAAATAATTAAAACAAAAAAAAAGATAAATTATTTTTACAACTATGAAATTAAATCAATCAAACAGAGCAATGTCGTAATCCAATAACTAGATTAACTACGTACAACTGCATACATAGTTTGCTCGTAAAAAAATTTGAAACTTACCAATAACATCGACGGTAGTTTTTCCGTTACTAAACCTTCCGGTTGGCCCGTTAGGGAAATCAATACCGTAAGGCAAATAATTAGCCCTAGCCAAAGAAGCAATGTTATTGTTATTCCCATTATCAACTAATGAATCTCCAAACACAAAATAACAAGGCACTTGTGGATCTCCATTTACATTTCCCCAAAAATTCACCACAAAAATTGCAACACACAAAAATGAACACAAATAATTCTTCAACTCCATATCTCTATAATTCTTTAGCTATTTTTGGACCCAATTGATAAAAAAAAAAATGCGTGACAATTGGATACCAAAAAAAAAAAAAGTGGTGGATTATATATTTTATGTGACGAAAATGAAATGAAGGGGTAAAGTATATATAGAAGGTAAGAAGAGTGTAAGTAAGACAGTTAATGAAGTTAGTTAGATAGGTGCATTTAATATACGCGGACGAAGGTGTGACTACTTACTACTGTGTTAGAAGCTGCTCATATAAGAGTGGTGCATTGGCATTATAATGCAAAAATTTTATTGTATTTTATTTGATTTATTTAATTATTTTTTATTATTATTATTATATATATATTTTTTTTGTGTGTGAAGGTTGGAAATTCCATGCGTTGACAAAATTTGTATTTTTTATATTTTAACGAATAGTTTTTACTGCATGGAATATACAGTTATTGATACAAATATACAATTATTAAACTGTGTTGACTAACAGCAATATGCATGCATGCTTCCACGAATTTACCATAATGTGTCTCAAAATGTCATAAATTTGGAGTGGCTAACAAGAAAGAATACAATGTACTCATATGAGGATTATAAATTGAGTTTTGAGTACTAATGTTCTTTTGACTTTATTTGAGTTGATGAGCATAAATGGACAAAATCAAATGAACTTATTGACTTGAAATGGATCGAAACGAAAATATAAAATGTTGATTCATAAGTCACTAATGAATTAAATTGAATTGAATTGAGAATAAGCTAAACTCAAAAGAACAGAATTCTTAGTCTTTCATCACTTCATATATATACTTGATAGTATTAAAAATAAAGCTACCATTAATTTGTTCATAAATTTAATTTAATAATGTATCAATAAGTTAATAATGGATTTTTCTAGTTTTAAATGATTGAGATGAGGTACCAACAATGGAATTGGTTTCTTTTTTTTTTAGATGCAAAACAATGGAATTGGTTGGGCGATAGGGACGATCAACAAATCAATCATTATAAATCAATTTATTGCCGGTCTTTAGGTAATCAAATTAAAAAGTACTCCGTAATTAACATGCATTGACTATACGCCAAGTATCAATTTTTACATACCAATCCTTTCATAAATTTCTTCTATAACTTGTTATGTCATTCAATTTCTAAAAAATAATAAGGGTTTTTTTTTATAGAAAAAAAAAATAATTAATAATACTTAAAATTATAATCTAGTACATTATTCGAATTTCGACCATTTAATTATTTCATGGGAGGCATTTGGAAAATATGAAGTATTTCCTATTAATTATATACTCATGCTACAAAGTATTCTCAAAGTGTGTTAATTAATTACTTTCTCTATTGAAACATTCATACAAGTACATTTCTAATTTAATTAGCAAAAGCTTTCTTATTCAAAAAGTGTTGGTCCCCATATTTTCTACGACTTATTTTATCAAATCATAGGCTTGTTGCGTCTATGTTGAAATGGAGGGAATTATGTATATGAAAGAAGCTCTTAATTTGTTTTCATTGTGGAACAATGAACAAAAAATCCTTCTTAAATAGAACAAATTAAACAACAGAATCATATCATATATTACATCATGTACAATTCATAACATTAATGTATATATATATATATATATAGGATGAGGTTCAAATGAGAACCTTCTTTACATGAGAACCGTGTGACATGAACTACATCAAAAATTCCTTAATTCAAATTTTTTTTCTAGGTGTTATAGTATTACTTTATATGTATTTTAATAATAACAAGGTATAAACATTTATTTCAAGGTTTTAAACTATCATGTAAAATTGACCTAGTAAGTAGTAAGTACGATCACCTAAATAGTATACGATTTTCAAAAGCCTAAAAAATTAACTAAACCTTGTTTAAATTGAAAACTAAGGGTAAACCTAGTTATAATACACTGTTAATTATTGATTGCAACTTTTAAATGTATTTAATACAATCGTTATTCGGTAATTCTCACGGTTCTCATGTAAGAGGGTTCTCATGGGATCCCCTCTCTCTCTCTATATATATTGTATATAAAAAATCATAAGTTCAAAACTATTGTTCTACTGCCTAGTTGCCAGCAAACCCTATTTCTAACACTTTAACCTTTGAAAGCACCAAATGCTAAAAAAGGAGATGACACCAATCATCTGCAACCCATGACTATGTAGCATGGGTACTTTTGACAGGTAGCCGTCCCCAAACCTGATTCATCCTCGTATTGGGGACGATTCAGATTCTTCATGTTATAATTGGCCGTACCCATTAACAATGTTTTTTAGATTAGCCGTTTTTAGTCCTCGTATCCATATTCGTTTTCGACCCCATTCCCGACTCCGTGCAACCTAGACCCATGAAAGGTTGCAAGCCATACTTAGCAAATTGAACTATATGAATATTCGCAAATCACAATCAAAGTACTTGACAAATATAAATTTTATAAGCTGTACAAAATCAACTAATAAGGTAGTTTTCTTTCAACTTTTAGCTAGATAGTACCATGTATCATAGGTAATTATGCACAATGGTCCTCACGTACCATATAATTGACTAAATTTTTGTTGAAAAGTTCAAACATTTTGCCCTAGCTAAGAGCAATAATTGCTTAGACAAAAGCCATTCTAGTGCATTATTTGCAGAAGTAGGAGGAAATTAAAGGAAAAGGAGGAAGAAAATGTACAAAGAAATTAATAACCAACAACCTCATTATAATGTCACATGTTGGGTTTCCAAAAGTTGATGCTAAGAAACAAATAAAGGATGAATTTATTTTGTATAGGTTTTTCTAGTAAAAATGTTTGATCCAATAAAACCTATACTAATCTACATGGAATTATTGAGTTTATGATCTGCTCCGTATATTATATTCTAGCTACGGGTAGAATAATGTTTGGGTGGTGGCCTTTTAATTAAGAGGGTCACAATTATGATCATGAACTAAGGTTTATTGACTTGCTTATAGTGTACCGATTGATATATAGTCATCACCAATTTTGGTATTGATCAAATTAATGGCTATACGATCCTAAGAAGATTAATTATATAATGTGAAATTAAACGTACAAAATCCTTTAGCATGAGCAACCCATTAACAAGTCAAACTCACCTACTATAGAATTACCAATTTTATCTAAGGTAAGTTACGTTATGAATCTTGATTTTCTCTGGATTTTTCTTATTTTATATTGCATATAAAATGAAACCTAGAATTATACCAATTGATTTTCTTTTTACACTAATGCCATTGGTCACATTATATATAGGGCATTAAAGGGATCGGAGGGGTACTCAATCAATCCAATTATTCATTCGTGCAAAATACAAATCTCTCTTTTATTCTCTAGGCTAAGCAAAATAATACTTAAGCTAGTTTTCAATATGAATTTAAACTTCCATTTTTTTTTGTTGATCGGATTGATAACCTTCCTTTCTAAGTCTCATTCTCTATATATAAAATTTGGTCAGAACATGGAGTAAAATAAGTAATTAAAGATGAGTAATCAATTAGGGCCTCATATTTGGTCACTAAAGCTCTCGCTAGTATAATTATTCCCTCTTCTTTTATTTACTACGTACTTTTTAAATATAATTTTAGACACTGTTCAAGTGAGTACTTTAACTCTCTTTAACTTTATATACATATCATAAAATATATTCATATGAGAATTTGTTTGATTCGTCACAATGTATACTATTCAATCATATAATTTTTATATACTTGTAACTCGAGATATAAATATTTCAAATGGTGTTTTGAAAATTGTGAAGAAAAAAAAATGTAGGAAAGAATTAAGTAACTCCTCAACAGTCCACAAGCATACAAGCTGCTGCTAACGTTGTTGATCTGTTTATATATGAATGTTGATGAATCAACACTTAAGCTCCGTTTGGTAGAGCGTAAAACATTTTCCATAAAAAATGTTTTTCTCCCTTTTCCCAATTTTATATTGTTTGGTAGACAAAGGAATGTAAAATCATTTTTCATGGGAGGGTAAATTTTTCCTTACAATGATGGAAAACCATTTTCCTTCCAAAATGAAGGAAAACAATTTTTTTCCCATCCCCTTATACACTCTTTCCTCACTACCTCCTTCCACCCCCTTTATTTTCCCTATTTTCATCACTTTTTTTACATGCTGCCAAACAATGGAAATTTATTTCCATGAAAATTGTTTTCAATAAAAAACTATTTCCAATAAAAATCATTTTACATTCAAAAAATATTTTATGCCATACTAAACGGGCCCTTACCGTAAAAAAAAATAATGAAACAAAAAAAAACCGCATATATAAGCAGCTGAAATGGAGACAAGTGTCAATATTGTCAACTGGTCAACGCTCATCAAGGTGTAGGAGCGTGGGCGTTTGCGTTTGCGTTGGCGTGGGTACGGGCTTGCTTCGATTGGCTATTTACATTGGCTCCATTAAGGCATTAACGCTCATCAATCTTGTTTATTTTGTCATACTATAACCTCTTTCCATGTTTTTCTATTTTAACTTTCTCCGATTTTCATTTTGAAAATTCACGTGTTCTTCGTATTAATTTCGTATTTCCCTGTCTTACTAATTAATTAAAACAATTAAAAGTGAAAGAATATAATGTCCTTATAATAAGTCACAAATTTCAACGATCGAAATTCAAGAATTGCTAATTTTGATCTTTTGCAATATACTTTACAAATTTCTCTATTACATTTGCTTTTGAGCTGCAAGCTTAGCTTGTAAAAATTACAAAAATTAATATGGTTGGGTAACACATTATGGCGAATCAAACAAGATCTTATATGACTATATTTTGTCATACGCATATAAAACTAAAGAGAGTCAAAGTACTCATGTGAATAGTGATAAAAGTCAATATGTAGCAAGTAATAAAACCGAAGGGAGTATATATATATGCAACTACTCTGTTGGTTATTTATGGTGTTGAGTACTTCAAATTCAAAACATGAGATTTGGGAGATGAGTCTTGTTACGTTTACTATTGGAGATATCTTCTCAATATATTGTTACCATAACAAAAGATAAAGTTTACTAAGATAGAAGATTAGAATTAGCCACAAATATTGCTATATTAAAATTTTGAATGGTCATACTCATATAGTCAGTATCAAAGATTTATAACATGGCGGTTAGAACTTAGAAGAACTTTTGAGATCTAGTCCATTTATTTACACTAATTAATGTCACGATTATAATTGGATGCTTGTCTCAATCACTATAATAGTTGTGATTAATTAATTACATATTTGTATAAATATGTCCTAGTTCGTGTTAACAGCTTTATCTTCCCTGTCAAGAAACAGACTTTCCCATTGCAACTTTACAACAATTACAAGGCTTTGCTACGTGAGGGGACGCATAACTACTAAATCAAGATAACTATGACAGAAATATTGATTTTCATGTAATGCTAACTACACCAATATAACAGTCATCACTATTATTAATGCAAGGTAACTACATTTGCATGCATGATAACGTCGCCTCATATTTTAGCAATAATTAATTAGAGTTATTTGTAACTTCTTAGTTCATATATGAGATCTTTGCATGATGGCATCAAATCTTTGCTCATCATAACTACTCTCACATATAATTCAGTTGTATATATTGAAAACATCCGACCGATATCCGATCAAATCTGATGACAATTAAGTATGGTCATGTCCTTGGCTTTCAAAATAGTTTATTCACTAGTTAATTACCGTAGATCAGCAAAATATATGAGATATTACTTTAGTTTTTAAAATATCTACTTACATCCGGTCAAAGCTTTATTTCAGATTCCAGTACACATCCAATGTTTATTATATTCATTACAAAAATTCCAACCTTAAACAATCAAATATGTTCAAAACGATCTCTCATATGATCCGACACAAATCATTACTATACCCAAAGAAAAATAAAAATAATTCGATATATAATGTACATTATTCTTAAGTTTCAAGTTTCAAATGTGCATTGTGTTAGCTGACCTAATGTATGTAGCAATGTATTTGCATCTTTATACAAAAATGAAATTATATTACTCCATATTTCTCAAGCAGGAAATGCTCAATCGCAACACTAAGTCATCACCAACAGTCTTTTCTTGCCCCTTAAATTTTGATACCTAAAAGTAATGACGTCCATCATACGATATGCATGCATGCCAAATTTGAGTGGATACAAAACTATATTATAACCAAAAATATATATATAGTAAAAAAACAAAATCAAAGGGTAGGAAAATTCAATAAAGTCAATGGATAGGACTTATTGTATGTTCATTGAATTAAACTTATTTTGTGATTTACGAAAATGTGAATTAATGAGTGAGTGAGAATAAAATCAACATTGACATCAATGAGCATGTGATAGACTCGTAGTAGCTAGCATCGAAAACAACATATATTTGTATAAGTGATTGAGCAAACCTAATTTGCATGTCCAATCAACTTAGCTTTTATTTCATTTGCTTCACCCACCACATGAAATTATATTTATGGCTTTAACCTACCATATTTCTTTCTTTCTTTTTTTTACACCGACTTTGCAAAATAATGTATCAATATAGCCGTCACCTATATGTGGTTCTATTTTTTTTGCTTTGTTTTCTTCTCTAACAAAACTTGATAAATTATTGTGTCTAAAATATATAATAAGGTGTATAATATAATGCATTATGGAAAATTTAATGAATGAGAATATAATGATCTACATTATTAGGTATTCAAATATCCTTCTTCTTAGTAAAGTGATCGAGACATGAAATGAGTATAATCTTGATCCGAGGATATGACTCGATCCCATTTTTTCGAGCTCTTCAACACAAAAAGAAATTTAATGATCTAAGAATTTTTTTGCCAAACATTTGTCAAGCTATAGGCCTATAGCATTCCTTACTTAAAATTATCTTACAAACATAGATTCCCCTAAAATAATTTTTTTTTAAAAAAAAAAAAAAAAAAAAAGAAATCCTACAAACATATTTAAGACATTTTGCTGTTGAAATAGATGATTTCGATCCTTTTTCCCTTGAAATAAATTATCACAGCAATCAAATCTCAGATTCATTGTTTCATGCTCAAATTAAAATCGAACAATTGAAGTAGCAACTATTGTATCAAACTCTGCAGTTATCTAAGTCATATTTTATGTGATTCCGCAACAAGCAAAGGGCTCACTACAATTCAAATTCTAAGCTGATACCAAGCTGCAAGCCACTTAAGTCGCAACCTCAAGTTCCATAACGGTCAGGTGAGGCAGCCTAGTTCCTTCATGATTCGAATAGCAGCCTGCAATGAAAACTCGGAAACTTGCCACCTCTAGTCCACTTTTACCATCACGAATTCACGATAGTATATCACACCTTAATTGATGTCCAAAAACCCAAAACACTTAACAATTCATCATAAAACAGATACCAAAGTTTTTACATATTCTTGGATCAGCATAGGGTACCAAGTAGTCAACTAGACACTGAGTAACTTTATATTACAGAAATTTGACATTTTATGTAAAAGTTGATTTCCTCTTTCCCTTGAAACAAACATGCACAGCAGTCAGTTCTCACAATCATCAGACCATGCTCAAAACCAAATCAAACAATCGATATCGCAACTATTTTATAAAAATAAATGTAATAATCTAAGTGATGTTTGATGTGATTCCACAATAAGCAAATTAAAGGACAGATTGTAATTTGAGACTATAATGATCTCAAAGGCGTAATGCCGTAATGAATACATGAAGAGCAGATCTGCTTATACAAATATGCTACTGGACTATCTTCCTTTCGGTGCCAATGCCAGGGGACCATTTCATGGTGCCGCCAAATGAAATCCCAAAAAAAAAAAAAACAGTTTTTTTAAAAAGGAAAGTGACTACATGTGAAACTAACATACTCCCTTCCCGAAACTGGATACAGAAAAGCCCAGCTCTTCCTCTTCTTTCTCTGCCTCTACCTCTACTCCACTCTCCTGCAATAGAGATCATCTTCAATTTTCAACTACAAAAGATGACAACCAAAACACAAGTAGTTCGATTGTTTAAAGACTTGAATGCTCAACAATTAGGCCATGCAACAAATTCATTGTTGGCTATCAGACTCACTTCTATTCGTTTGTTTTCATCCGTTTTCTACAAACACTTCTATATAAACAGCAAACTTAATCCAAAAGGTTGCATGCGAATAAGCAAACTAAGATACAAAGAAGCTGACAAGCTTCATCTACTAAAAGTAGACACCAAAATATACGATGTATCAAAGAACCAGAATATAAATGAAACTCTAAATTAATTTCAAGTAGCAAGCCAAATTGTATAATCACATCCTCAAATTACATTATCCACATGACAACCATAGTATGATTAATTACAAACGTTTAGAGGTGATGTAATTACCTCATGACTTGATTTCGGGCTGCAATGAGAGTCATAAAACTTGCTGCCTCTGGTCCAACTTCACCAGCCCAATTACAGAACATGTTGATTGCTCATTGACGAAGCCAATTAAATGGATAAGCTACTGCTCATCAAGCTCACTTTCAAGTACACTTGAACTCCAAACATCCAAGGATACTCAACAATCAAGCAAAAATCTAAAAGGTACCATGCAGATATGCAAGCTAATATACGAAATAACTGACAATGCTTCATGTGTTTATAGTATGTTACTTTGCTAGACATTGGTCAGTGGAGTATGATCGAATCTTAATTGCGTAATATAAGGACTGCTAGGAGCCTAGGACTCTCTTTCTTTCAGTACTCATACTGCGCATTCAATGTGCCAAAGGGATGCCACAAATACATTTTTAGAAAAAGAAAGTGACTGTGTGAAACTAGAAAATTAACAGCACTTTTTCTCATTTTTCTTCCTCAGACTCTCTAACCTCTGTCTCCGACAATGGAGATCAACAGCAACTAGAAGATGACACCCGCAAGGCACAAGCCAGCTGTTAGTCCTAGACTCCTAATTGCTAACTAATCAGGCCATGTAAGATAAATTGT
Organism: Suaeda aralocaspica; assembly: GCA_016808085.1. NCBI lineage: Eukaryota > Viridiplantae > Streptophyta > Magnoliopsida > Caryophyllales > Amaranthaceae > Suaeda > Suaeda aralocaspica. Next base: position 1,764,859 of record PYUH01000040.1, on the reverse strand, counting down.
TGACATCAAACTCACTTTTCCTATTCCTTCTATCTTCTTCATACACTTATATTTGAAGCTCAAACACCCAAGAACATCCAACTAAGTTGGAAACCAACAAGTTCCATGCAAAAAAGAAAAGCTGACCAGCTTCAATTACATATAGTAATTAACTCAAATTATGTAGTGCATCGACAACCTAGGAGTTACTGACCACAGAAGCAGCAAAGCAATAACCGCATGGGTCTACTACACCCATGAACGCACTTAAAAGTAAGAACTATCCACTCTCAATTGCTTTCATCTCATGCTTGTTTGTAATGCAAGAGCTCCAAATTAGAATAATAGAGTCTTAGAGATAATAGATTTCAGAATAGGAAAATGATTTAGATAATCCCACCTTCCATGCATCTTCTCAAAACAATCCCACTTTGACGAATTTCAAAATAATCCCACTTTTCATGCTTATCTTCTTATTTTGGGATTATTTAAATCAATTTTTCCTTCAGAATACTGTGCCAAAACCTCACTGTCGCTCAATCTATGTTCTTCAAGGTCAAAATTTCCACTAATTAAATTTCGTAATGTAGTACAATTGTGATAAACTTCTGAAGGCACTCAATGTCATTGTTAAAAATTGCAGTTTGAAGTTTGAACTAAAAAACTTTGTAGCAAAAACTAGAAAAGATCGTCCAGAAATTGAGAGGCTCATTTGGGTTGTAGCCGGGGTTGTAGCCACAATGAACATATACTAGATACTTCGAGATATTAACACAGACATTAATCACTAAGCCTTCTACTTCAGGGAACCGAAAAAAAGGGCACCACAGACAAATGTAAAAGACCAGCACTAGCATGTAACAATTTAGTAAACATGCACTGTTGCATCGACTACCCAAGAGTCATTGACTACAGCAGGTGAACTGCAGAAAAGTAACAGAGCAGGTGACTACAAGGGTCTGTTACTACATCCTAACACCCACAAACCCACTTAAAAATTCAAAACTTTCTTATTATCCACCGTTAATCCCATTCCTCTAATACTTATTTTAGTGGACTCGCTAATAATGTACTGAGAAAGCTCCCAATTAGCATCTCTGCAATCAAAGTCTCCATAATGTGTCTGTATTCTTCAAGGCTATGCTGGTAGTTAAAGATTTAGAGTACAATTGTGATGGGTACCTCTTATAGTCTTATGTTTTTGATGCCATTGTTGTTAAAGTAAGGAAGCATGAACAAAAAGTTATACGGAGTATTTGTTACACAAAACTTAAAGACTATCTCCTAAAATATAGAGGCTAATTTTGATCGTAGCAAAGTCAGAGTTACTAGATACTCTCATAATCCTATATCCTACAAAGTAGGTATTGAGATTTTATTCATATACTATTACAAAGTAAAGAAACTTCAACCTCAGAAAAAGTTCACCACAGACAAAAGCTTAGGATCATGTAAAATGAATTGGGTGAACTTCATGGAATATGGCCAAAATCTTGCTTTTTCTTGCATATTTTCTACATCAAGAGACACTAGCAACATACATAACCATGTCATATAGTTTAAGTTAAATCCAAGTAAATATAACCAAAAACTAACTTAGATTGCATGTTTCCGACATCAACAAACTACAAGCTTACATAGTAATACACTAACACATTTCTTTTTAGTACTGATCCTCAAAATTACTTCTGCAAGCCAAGACAAACTTCCTCAGCTAAGCATTAAAAAAAAGCGAAAATTTAGCCATTTCATACTATATCCTAAACAACCTAAAGTTCTTGGTGATCATCAACATTTGTATATTGAGAAGCTAAATCCTTCAAAATTTGAATCACACCTTTCAAATCATTAGCACCCACCTCAAGAAAATCCTTCAAACACTCTCCACCCATTTCTTTCTGCAATGTCTCCATCATTTCTCTCAAAGGCCCCTGCATGTTTATACACAATTATAAATCAAATTTCACATCCCACAAAAATCCAAAATTAACAAGCATATTCTCTATGTTATTTTGGGCTTATTTTCAGTTCAATTCCATAATTCGTTATTTAAGTATACTCTATTTCAGCATATTACATTAAGTTCAATTCAGTTAGGTTTAGCTCAAAACAAGGCTACATTACATTAAGTTCATATTCCATTAAGTTAAGTTCAGTTAAGTTCAATTCAATTATAAATCAAAGAACTTGTTGCCAAAAAATCAAAACTTTATATAGAGTAACTGCAAGGAAGATTATATTGCCAAACAAATCATAACTTTTAACCCACAAATTTAATTAGTTATTTGGGTAAAAAGTTATGATCTTTTGGCAAAAAAATCTGAAATTTTTTATTACCTTTTTTTTTTCTATATATAACATTTCAAAAGTTCAACAATTTATAGTCTTTAACTTTAAGTTAATTTTATGATCAATGTAAAATATAAACAATATAATCTCATTGTTTTGTCTTGGTGTGTAGACTGTGTACTTTGTCAAAGCAATATAATCATTATAATGCCAAGTGTGGAAGGGTCCTAAAATGCGGTAATTTCCGCGCTCCTCTCCCTTTCATACGAATAGTTACATAGATATGTGGGAGGGAGAGCGGTGCAAAAATAATATGAGGAGTGCGGAAATACACAACCTTCCTAAAATCTTAATACTTAATACATAGATTAATTTGTTGGGTAAAAAGTTAATGTTTTGGCTAAATATGCACAAATTTACTAATTTAGTTGTTACATGTTAAACATGCAAGTAATAAAATTCCATCACACTATTTTCCTAAACATTCCAAAAAAAAAATATATATATATATTACCGATTTACTGAAAACGGTGAGACCCTTATTAAAAACCGACTTGGAAACCCGAACCAAACCCTTATAATTCCTCGAAACCCACGCCACTCTTTCACCATCCGACTTCAACCGACTCAACTCAGTAAGCGAACCCACCAACGAATTAAGCTCACCAACAAACCCAACCGCATCCCGGAATGACATCGTATCACGCCACGCGTAATTCTTGATGTAATCCCATCCCACTGACCATATTGTAGGGAATAGCCCGAGGCCCAGCCCGGTGTTAAGCTTGGAGGCAATGAGGTTGGCCCGACGGGCCCCCTCGATGTCACCTCGGGAAGCGCGGAGGGTGGCGACGCGGGAGAAGAGGGAGTGAGAGAGGGAGAAGAAGGTGCGGAGTTGGGTGTAAGTGAGTGAGGCTTGTGTTGGGTGAGGTGGGGTTAGTAAGAGGAGGAGGATGATTAGTAGTGGGAGTTTTGTCATGGTGTTTTTTTTTTTGGGGGAAATTTTGTTTGTTTTGGAATTGGAAGAGTTGTTTGAATTTGGGGAAGTTGAACGTTATAAGTTTTACTTTAGTTTTTTTAACTGTAATGTAAGGTGATTGAGTGAGGTATAGATCGGGTGGTTAACGTTTTTCATTCGATTTCAGGAGATCCTGTGATTACGTCAGAGTATTTTTTTTTTAACGCGTGGTTATATGTTACAAAGTACTAGGTAGTAGATACAAGAATCAACATATTGTATCAAGAAAATTCCTTCTCTTCATCCCTAATTGTATGGTTCATTCCTTATTTAGTCTATACGCTCGAGTAATCGAATGTCTTTTCTCTAATCTTTTTGTCTTTCTTTTAAAATATAAAAGTGATTGCGAGAAAGATTTGTTACTCTCTTAACAAATGTTGAGAGTTCAAGCTCTAAGCCTTATCATGTGTTAGATGTGTGACAATGACCATGGTTAAAGCTCAATGTATCCGATGAGCCAGACAAACTATTTAAATAGTCTCGCCATTTTGATCATAAGGCTACTCTTAATACTCTTAAATCTTTCCACAAAAGCTTTTTATACATGGTAGTAAGAGTCATCCTTATGATCAAAATAACTCCACTTATAGAGAGCTAATCAAGTCCTATCAAAAAATTAATGCAAGAGAAAAACCACACGTATCAAACCAAATCGTCACACAAGAATAGTTATGAACTTTACATGCTAAACAATCAGTCGTCGACTCAGATTTGCAAAAGCAATGGATATGGACTTTTGGTTGTGGCTACATAAATCTTGATTGGCTGGGCGACATGAAATTTAGAGCGAAGCCATAAAAATTCACATTTATTTACTTTATACCTACATGTGAATGTGAAATTGACAATATTTCGATCAAAATACAAGAGAAAACTCGATGCAAGCATTCCAAACTTAATGCGTAGTAGACAGTTAGACACCATTCTACTACTCATGACTTCATACATTCAGCAAGTATCATGATCATTTAATTCCACAGCAAATGAATTTGTTTTATTTTTTGAATTGAAACCTTCTTCAAACACAAATTTTCCCAGCTCCGAATGCAAGGACCTCAATTTGCTTTGCTTTAAAACATCTTTCCAACACCATCACGCCGGGGAACAGATTCGTTGACCAGCATTTGCTTTGAATTTCCAACCATTGTCGTCAATTCATTAGTCTTGTCATACAGGCCAAGCAAGCCTCCTGTGTGTATAAACAAGATCTTTCTACCTTCCCACTTCTCAGGGTTTTCAGTTATATCTTTCATTAACCCAAATGCTGCTTTTCCACTGTAAAAAAAGAAAAATCAATGCTTAAGCATATACGCTGGAAAGGTATATCTCCATGTCAAGTTGAGGTACGCGCAAATTATCTTAGGTACCTATGACATTTTAGGCACGCAATTAGACACAACTGTGCATAAGCAGATCAAGAAAGCCTCACAACGACAACAACTTGACATTTACAACTTGAAGATTATTTACTATCTAGCCATTTGTTCCAGACTTCCAGCAGATTAAGATCTGTTTGCTGATATATTCCTATTGCAATTCAGGTACATAATAAACTTGAGTAAAGATTTAGCTTCTTTATAGTTTGTGGACTAAAAAGTATATCGTGCATCCTAGTACCACCTTGAAGCAAAGCCATAAAAAAGATTCTACGGAGTATCATCTCCTTTCCTCCCTCTCATTCTCCCTAGTGCCATAGTTCCTCCAGAGGCCCAAAAAAATCTGTGACATAAAGTTTATTTTATTTTCACTTAGAAAGTGTCACAACTGTGATGTGTAGGAAATTCATGTGACTGTCACATAGCCACATAATGCCTGGCACTGTAATGCCGGTAAAGCAAAAAAAACTCATCATTGGATGGATAACATCCGGCATCAGCTAAGGTAAACATGAAAATACTACACATGACAAATCAACACAGATTTTGATGAATAATCCTGTCTACTTTGGTACACTTTCAATGAGGCTCCAAGGCTAGGGTTGCAATGTTGGGAATTGGTGAACTTGTCTGTTTAGGTTTCAGAAACAGGAACAGACAATTAGTAGCCTTCGCTAAGCAATAACTGTGAAATATTGACATGCATTTCAGTTCATTGCTCACTATGTTCCTTATTTGAAAGTTGCAAATTACTTGCACCAATAACCAATTCCACTTTAAGATAATAAAGTCTCTCTATCTCTCCCCAATGACATGGGTTTCCTTTTATTTCTTTTCTCTATCTCTTTTCTCTCAGTCAAAAATGTGTGCCCAAAAATGGAACGGACCGAGTAATAAGTAAAACCTCCAAATGAAACTACTCTTTGATATAGAATGGAGATTTGATATGGTCCTACCGATAAAGGGTGCCACTACATTCACTTGTTATAAACAGACTAAGGGACAGCATAGTGACTAGTGAGATGAGGTTAAAAAAAGGCCAATCATGAAACATAAAACTGTTGAAGTTTAACCAAAATAATTTGAACCACTAAAGAAGTTATGAAGGAGGGCAAGGCTATTCTCCTTTTCCCTCTATTGCCTCCCTCAATCTCAAATCATACTGATACAATACATCGTTGTGGTCGTTGGTGTTTGTGATCTTGACTTTGTAATGATGGCGGTGTTGAAATGATGGTTGTGGTTTTAGAGAGAGAGGAAAAAAAAGTGAAGGAAGGAATTAAGGGGTCAAATAGGAAATCCAACAACGAAAAGTAGACGTTACTAATACATTCGGGACGTCAAATAACAATACCCAGGCTTTTAAGGCTTCTGATGCATGTCAGCATATCACAGTATAATTTTTAAAAGAAAAAAGGAAAAAAAAATCATAAAACAGCTTTATGCAAAAAGCAACTTAATAAATGCATCAAAATAAAGGCTACATAAAAATAAAAAAACAATCTTGATCATATTTTAATTCCAAATTTGAAATTCTAAGAAAGGTCTAGTAGCAAAGAACATACTAACAACAGCATGGTCTTCCAACAAAGTATTCAATGAATTTACTTTCTGCTTTAAAGAACTCTACAATAATACAAATAACAACACATATACACAGAAGAATAGATGTAAGTAAGCAGTAAATTGAAGCAAGGCAATGTCAAAATAATAAGCAATCAATCAAAGCCTTAGTCCCATAATTGGGGTCGGCTACATGAACCAAAATTAACCATGGCATGTGGTCATCCACAACTCATTGCTCATTATCAAAAGAATAATCCAACGATCATATTTCTTACACTATTGCATACCTGTAAACTGGATCAAGAACAACACCAGTAGCGGAAGCAATGTCCTTGACAAATTTGAGCTCCTCTTGGGTGTTGATTGCATACCCAAGACCTTTGGCCTGTGAAAATGAATTTTAACGGAGGAAGAGGGGATGGAAGTAAGGGTTAGACTTATTATAACCAATCTGAACAAGGACAGAATGAAGGAGCACAGTTTCTAAGTCAAAGAACAACATTTTGCAATCAAACTATGAAATTTTAGAAGCATCACATAAACTAATCAAAATTGATTATGAGCAATGAGACACATTTAAAACCAGTTACATAAGACTTAAACGCAAATATTACTCCATCTTACTTCTAGATGCTCCTTTTTCTTTTAAATGGTCATCAAGATGCAACTATGACCATTTTATATTTGATTAAGTATTAGTAAAAAAACTAAATATTACAAAAATTGATATTATGGAAATTTACATTGAAATAAATCCAACATGATCTCACTCTAAGTGCTATCTTTCATATATTAGTGAGAATATTTGGTCAGCCTTTTCAAATTCAAACTCCAATAAAGCAAATGGGGCATCAAATAAGAATGGAGAAAGTATGAAATAACAATGTACACACACATTGCTCAACCGCAGCTTCCAACGATGGAAAGAACAACATCAAATAGAAAAGTTGAACTTGACTAGTCCATCCAAACATAGCAAATGGGAAATCCATTTTCACAACACAATTTACAACGATACATTAAAAGCCTAATTTCCTGGCTAACAAAGCGCGGGCACACACGCACAATGACACAAATACACTTATACACATATACAGAGTCGCAGAGACTGCTGCACAAACATCAGACACTAGCAAAACCACTATTAAAGAATGCAATTTTGATTTGGAATATAGAATGAGGTCACTAGGATATCCACTAGTCCTACAGGAAAATCTTAAATAATATGACTTAACAAAGCATGTGTTAACATCAAATTGAATTAACTAACATGGAAATGAGAAAGGAATGTGGTCTAAATTGATGAACTTCGACTTTAAAACTAGTAAATGGACACACATTAAAAACTTATGGGTTCTAAACTTATAAAATTCATAAATTGTATTGTCATCAATTGACATATGATCCAGAATAGGAGGGAGACTTTTAAGAAAAATAATTTACTTGGTAATTTGGGCTGAAAATTGGACATCGTGAACTTGGAGCAATTTCAAATGAAAGCCAAACATCACAGCTTGAGGCCCATATACAAACTTAAGTTTTAAAAAAAGAATTGCTTATTACATGTGTATGGATCCACAAACCCGCAACTTAATTAGATACACAAAACCAATATTGCTGAAAATATGAGTCTTTCTAATCAAATCTTACACTACATTTGAATTTATTAACCACATCATACCATACATAAGAAATACATGATGTAAGAAACCCATTAAGGTCAAATTCCAAAGGACAAGGACTCATTTGCATGCCAATTTATCCATATCAAATATCCTATGATTTAAACGTCACTAACAGCCATCATATATACTGGTATAAACTATGATGACCTAGAAATAATACTTCCTCTGCTCTCCGATTGTTACACCATTTGACTTTAATTTGTCAGTGCACTTCTTTAGCCATAGGAATTTTCAGATGCGGATTTGCAAAACTTACGAAAAACAGACATAATAAAATAGACATCGAGATATAATAAATAAGATCTCACATAAATACCTTTATTCTTATGCATAAATCATTAAAAAAATGGTCAAAACGGGCTATAAGGCACAGGTGTAAAAGTCAAAATGTTGCAAATCAAAGAGAACCGGGAAAGTACTTGATAAAAACAAAAGTATGTACCACAATAAAATCATCCAAGACATACTGTAGACTATTAAAATAGCACAAAGAGATAATACACTAGACAAAACATCCAAGCTAACAATGCCAATGGCTAGTCTAAGAATGTTTAAAAATAAGTTAAATACACATACATTTTGAAAGTTCAAAATGTCATGAGAATTGATGTTGGCCTTGAGTCCATCAAGAAGGCCTTGAACAAAGTCATAGAAGTAATCCGGATCATCACAAACTGAAAATGCATGAACCTGCACAGCCAAGGAGTTGTCACCATTGCAACTTCAACATGAAAAGAGGTTTGACAATAGGGACTCACTTTTGCCTTCAAATTACTCAGCCATGACCCCAATGACAGACCAGCAATTGTACCTCCACTGAACATATTGTAAATAGGAATAAGTTTAATGAAATGGTATCAGCTAAAACCAGAATGGCATAACATGCAGTTGCATCCTATCTTCCCATACGTACATGAAAAAATCATCAATAAGCAATAGGCCTCATAATTTTCAAACCCTTTTCTTTCAGAAAGAGTTCTCACATAAGTACTTTAAAATCAAATGCAGGTGCTTCAGGTTATTTAGCCAACATAGAAACCTTAAGAATTCAACAAGCATTATCATACTGCACTCGATTACATCTTAATAATCCTTCTCAATTTCTCAAACTCCAGCAAATAATAAAACTCTAATTTTAAATACTACAATGACCTTCCTTTGTTGTTTGTTGACTCACAAATGAACAAGGATAGAATAATGAACACAACTCCCAAGCACATGTACAAAACACAAGAAATTGTGCAAATGGTGTCATATCAAACAATTGACTAAGTGATGCGTTGACTACTAACTACTTGAGCAAAGCCGAGGATAATTAAAGTACCAAACAAATATATTACAAATCAATACCTGAGAACTAAGGATGGCTGGATGAGGCTAAGAAGGGACATATGACCAAACAGATATTCACATAGAAAGTTGTCGAAAAAGATGGATAAAAACTAGGTGAAATGAAGTAAAACAAAATTTTTTGGACTATCTTATGTAAGTATCTAATGCAAATGCGATATTTTCAAGTTGGTCTTTGTGATGGTGAATCCCTGATCCTCAGCCTCTGTAGTTTAACAAAATTACAGCTTGGATTGTAGATTTTGAGCTTCTAGGCATTCATTACACAAGTTAGATGTTGTGCTTTTGAAACCCATTTTGGCTCTTTTTATCATTCTATATTTGGTTGGAATTTTATTGATGCAAATCATTTCTTTTGATTATTTTTACTCTGTTAACAATGTTGATAGAGCCAAATATCAATTTGGAGAAGTTGGAGTGCGGAAATCACTACCCTTAATTTGTAAATTTAAAACATTAAATGCTCTAATTTTGGCCGCTCATAATAAGATTGTTGTTCGAATACCCAAACTACTTAGGCCCTGTTCTTCTCGTCTTATTTTTACTAATTTTCAGCAAACATAAGTTCAGTTCAGCAAAAATAAGTTCAGATCGGCAAAAATAAGTTCAGTTCAGCAAAAATCAGTTTCAATCCTTAATAAATTGTTAATGATTTCAACAAAATAAGTTCAGTTCAACAAAAATAAGTTCAGATAAGTAAAAATAAATTCAGATCAGCAAAAATAAGTTCAGATCAGAAAAAATAAGTTCAGATTAGCAAAAATAAGTTGAGGAAGGCCTTAAGTTTAGGTCTAATTCCGTACCTAACTGCTGTGACCTGATATTAGTGGGGAAAGGGTAGTTTAGGAAACAGATAATTATTTTGTTATTAGCATCTTGGAGAATAATCTAGAAGTTTGTGAGTGAAATTTCTATAAATAAGAGGAATTTAGAAAGGGAATCAAGCCTCTCGAAATCTTGAATATCATTTACATTTTATGTATTCTTCATTATAACTGATGTTAGTCATCTTTATACCCTTATAATCTCCATTTTACTCCATTTATCTACTGTTTTGAGGGCTGAAGCTATGTCGATCCATAGCACTAACTAACTTTCTCCAATTCAATACAATAAAAACATTTTTTAAAATACCATGTGCATTTTGAAATTTAACTATAGCATAATTAGATTATTAGAGGTATAAATAGTAAAATCCGTGCATCGAGGACTGTGAAAAAGAAAAGTGGAACAGCTATTGACAAACAAAGTAAGAAAATTTGTAATGCACAAGGAATACGCATTGTGTCAATTTGAAAGCAAATTCAATCATGTGGATTTAAAAGCTTCCTAGTTTAGATATGCTGCAACTTTGCAACCATCATCCATTCATCCCTTTTGCAAATATATGCAAAAATATTAAAAAATAGTAATAATAAAATAAAATAAAATGGAGCACCTATACTTTCTCTCAATTCCCCGTTCTCTGCTATGTGCAATTTTCTGTTTTCAATGATACAACTACTATGTCTAACTTTAACTCTCCAATAGAAAAACCATTTGGCATAAAATGAAAATAAGAATTGCATCACAAGATCTGTGAAGGCAGCAGGTACATACCTGCCACATGCTACAACAATATCATCAAAACTTCTCGAGTCTGCTACACTGGCAAGCTGCTGTCCTATCTCTCTGATCGCTTCTATATAGCCCCTGCAAGCAAAGAGAAGCATGAGAGTTGAGTCTACTGAACAATATCAGACAAATAAGCAGATGAGTTGAGTCCATGAGAGTTGAAGAAAAGGTCATAGAGTAAAAGTAGATTCACAAATTGAGGGGTCAAGTACATTGATCAATTCTGATCCATCTATACAAAAGATTGAAAGAAGGAGCTCTGATGGTTATTGACCTTCTCAACAGCAGAATTTGTTTTAGAAAATAAACTTACAATACTGCAACAGTGAAGTCTCAAAATTTGTTTAGAAAAGACTAGTCACTACAGTATGCCCTGTAATGCACACTTTCTATCTATTTTGATCTCAGTTCTAAGATAACAGTACAACGATTTTCCAATCAAGCTTGAATCATCACAAATACAAGAAGCATTCTTCATCTTTAGATCCTATACTACTGTAGACTGAAGTGACTTTTTCTTAGTTTGCACTTTCCCCCCCCCCCCCCCCCCCC
>PYUH01000040.1:1723979-1751414 GCA_016808085.1 Suaeda aralocaspica | reverse complement strand
CCCCCCCCCCCCCCAACCCCAACACACCCACCCACACACAAATAATAATAAATAAATAAATAAATAAATAAATAAAAGTCCACACAACCATAAAAGAAGAAACACTACAAATTACTCTTTACGGAGTTTGGAGTTAAAAAAAAAAATCGGAAATAAAATATACTCACTAATAAAAATATTACAACATTATCATTATCGAAACAAATCACCATCATCATTATCATAAAACAACATCTTAATCCCAAAAAGATGATGTCAGTTGCAGGAACCAATTCTCATCCCATTTAGTCATCCACAAAACTCTTTCTTCTCCATTCATTCCTATCTGAAGCCAAATAAGGTTGCAAAACCAGTCTTGTCATGCCCTCTAACTCCTTCCATCCATGCCATAATTGGTCTCCCCCTACCGCTATAGAGATTCTTGTTATACAAACCCTCTATTCTTCTGCCCTGATAACTGGTGCGTCTCTTGATCTTCTCTCCACATGCCAAACCAATGCAGTTGATTCTCTCATATTTTCTCCTCAATATCAGCAACACCAACTTTCTTCCTAGTATTCACATTTCCTAGTTTGTCCATCAACTGTTACCACACATACACCAAAACATACGCAACTCTGGTACACCCAACTTCTTAATGCGCTCCTTCTTAACCACCAAACATTTTGACCCATATGCACATAGTAATGCAGTTCTTACAGCAGTCCTATAGAATTTTACTTTAAACCTCAAGGGCATGTTTCAATTGCACAACAACACAATAGCTCCTCTACACTTAACCCACCCACATTTAATTCAATGGATTATGTCTTGGTCAATATCCTCATCCCCATCCCCATTCCTCTGCAAAATTGATCCACAAAAAAAGAAGTAAATTATAGGTTATATTAGACATAAAGGTGTGCATTGGATATTGACAATGCATTAAAAGGCTCAAGGAGATACGATTATGATAGTGAAAAACATGTGGAAAAGTCTTACAAAAACAAAGCTAATGAAACTCATTAGCACCTTGTGTCTCAGCACCTAGGCACGAATATTAGAAAAACAAAGCCGGAGTAATGAGTCTTGTCATGCCCTTTCCAACTCCTTCCATCCACGCCATAATTGGTCTACCACTGCCTCTATAGAGATTCTTGTTATACTAACCCTCTATTCTTCAGCCCTTATAGCCGGTACGTCTCTTGATCTTCTTTCCACATGCCAAACCAATGCAGTTGATTCTCTCATAATTTCTCCTCAAACCCTTTATAACCACTTGGTTATGAAGACATTGAATTGTGTAGAAACGGGGTGATAAAGCTAACAAAAATTCTCCTTTTTTTCATAACAAGCACTGGTGTCTAAGCCATGACTTTATAAACGGTTAAAAGATCGAATTTTGGCCTTGTTGTGGTTGGCAAGCAACAGATTTGAACCCCTTAAATTTTTAAGAGGCCATTGAAGAGAATATCCAACAATTTAAGTCCTTGACTTAAAGTTAATTTCTCTCTCCCCCCTCTCTTACAAAATGTCAATCACAGTTTACAAAAGGATAGAAGTAAGGATGCACTTATGAAGCATAAAGCAAGGGCCAGGACTTACCATGATGCAAATCGGAAGCTTTTAGGATGTAGGTATATAATAAAAACAATTAATTTCTTATACAGAAAGTGCATATTAAATACACTAAATCTTCTTCTTAAAATATCAGATCGCAGATCCCAGAAAAAAGAAGGATGACATCAAGATGAAATCTAAAGATGAAGGTTACCATTTTTGTGAATTGACTTATCGTCCAAAAAATCCTAAACATAGAAGTGGGCAGTTGCACATTTATAAGATTTACAGCTGAATGGTTTTGCTGATGCATGAAAGGAGCCAATAGTATCTTACCAAGTTCCCAGAGAATTTGAACCGCCAACAGGAATAACATATGGTTTTCTCCCTTCACTTATTAGTCTTTCTTTGAGCACATCTGTTAAGGCCTGCATGTAAGACAAACATGGTCCTCATGTCATATATATAACGAGGATCATAGGATCTTGATTTGTACCTTTTATCTGGCCTTGTATGCACAAAGCAGGAAAAAGAGTAGTGAACAAACTACAAGCAGAGGTGAAGAACTCTAACACAAGACTTTGAGTATATACACTCAAGCCATACTTCAAAAGTATCTAGAAGAGGAACATAAAACTGTACAATTGTACATTATTGTTCGTTGCTCTGCGTACAACAACATCAGCATTCAGCAATTACAGAATGTTAATGGTCACTGTTTTATAATAAGTTAGTGAATGAATGTGAGAGAACTTTTTGTCACACATTCTCAAGACCTTCCTTGCTTGTCATTTGAGGCGGTAAAGCTTAAAAAAAGGCCTTATAGTTAATAGATGATGCTATTCTAGAAATTCAGTCTAGTATGATATCCTTATTCGCTGGTAACTAGTCCCCATCTTTAAAATGAGATCAGAAGGTAATCAAGACAGATTTGAACCCTGCTACACATCATTCTCCTTAGTTGAACGAATTCCCCATGAGTAATAGACCATTTATTTCCCACTATTTTCCCCCACCCCATCCAAAACCATGTCACCATGTCACAAAAGAAGTACAAATCTATGATCCAGCCTAATATACTGCACATAACACACTTCAAACAATTGAACTCCCATTCCAAATACAGAATAGGGATTAATATTGAGGATAAATACTCCAACATGTTATGAACCGTAGTCTTGGACAGCCAAAACATAAAATAGCTTGGAAGTTTTAAGAATTGAATAACTGATGGACCTCTTCAGCTTAATATGTGATTTGAGCAAGAAAGACCATAAAATTGAGATATGAATGCATGTATTATAATTTTATTTTTATTTTTGAAATAAGAAAAAAGGAAATTAACAATCTCAGAGTAAACTAAGCATTATAAAGGCTATTTTTGTCGATCTTTATTTAAGAAAACTATACCAAACAACTCATGCTTAGACTAATATCACCTCCTACTTTACTTTTTATGTACTCATTTGTATACACAAGTCAGGCTCAGTATTCACACTTTAAAAGTTTAAAACAATAAACTTAGTACTATTTTTGCATAACATAAAATACACTATAAGATGTAAGTATTGTTTAGATGATGGACAAAGTACATCAGAGTAATAATATCCTCTACAAATATTTGAGCTTCTTCAAGAAAATTTTAAGTCGCATAGATTACTGAAGACCTAACTCTTATTAGCATAACTTATTATTATAAATGTTACCAATCATAATTATCATAACTGTTACCAATCATAATTATTTGACTTCTTAGATTTTGGATAAAAGGAAGCATGCTCACAAACTGTTTAAAGAAAGGCTTTGCCAGGGTCAGAGACCTAGAGCCAACAGACTACACAAGCATTGGTCTTCATTTTCATTTTGGAGGACCACACTATAGCTCAAAGATATACTAAGACTACGTATCGGTAAGGGAGAGAAACCTTTAAACACTGTTTCAATGCGTAAAAGGTTATTGCATATATACCAAGACTATTTCAACTTTCATACAAAACGACAAAGTAGAATAAGAAGCCAGAATACACAAAATAATACGGAGTATATAACAAGAAAAAGGACGCATCAGCATACCACACTTCCAATTTTCGCATATTCTTCTTTTGATACAAGTTCAACATGAGCACCAACTAAGCGTTCTACCAACAGATTGCCAGTTAATCCTGGATCCTTGTCCAAAAGAGCCTGAACACCATAAATATGGATTAATAGTCCTATATAATCATATATATCAACAGATAAACCATATAACATATAATAGAACTGAATAGGTGAACCTTAGAGGTACGTAGTATAAGAAAACAGTCAAGATTCAAATACTTTGATGCCACAGCAGTTGCACGACAATGGTTACTCTGGATTCCGCCTATTGTTATAATACAATCTGCACCCTGAGCCACAGCATCTGCCATCAAGAACTCCAGTTTCCGTACTTTGTTACCACTTAACTGCATACCTGAGAGATCATCACGCTGTAACAATGAAATGTTTATGTCAATCCACGCCCTTCATCTTCACGAGGTGTGAACAAGGATGGCAATAGAATAAAGGAAAATTTTAACAAAACTTAAGCAGTTTGGTTGTCTAGGAATTAGGGAAGATTAAGTTGCTTGACAATAAATTCAAAATAATGCAAAATCAAAACATTTAGATTAAGAACACAATTAAACTTGCAAGATGCACTACAATATTATTAGCATCCATGGTCTTATAAAAGAATAAAGATACAAACCAAAGATGTCTATTTAACATGGGTATATGTGAAAGTTTTATTCGCATTGTACAAAGAAACGTTAACAAAGTTTCATGACTGTCAAAAATTACAAGCAATCAATATAATGGTAAGAATTCATAATTACACTAACTTCATACATCATTAGCTGTACATGAACATCAACCAGGATGTTTCGCACAATTCGTTGTGTAAGTGCTATGTTTCCAACACTATCATCTAATATAATCTACTTTAGAGCCAAGTGAGATATTATTCCAATTATTGACAAAAACACCTTTTACATAAACCAATTTGGTGGGGAACAAGAACAGCCAATATATGATGATGAACTAATTTCAATTTTCTACTAATTCAAAATAGCACACCCAATTGCCCGGCTCATCGCCGGAAAACATATGATCAACATTGAAATAAAAGAACCAATATATGATGAACTAATTCAACATAACTCACCAAACTAAACACCATTTCTCCTAAATAAGAAATTAAGACAAATGTTTATGTAATAATTAACCATGAAATTACAATTTTCTCCTACTTAAAGAGGAATCATTTGGGCTAATTTCTAAGTATTCTTATTCAAATTTAATTTTTTTGGGGAATTTTAAATTTAAATCCATGAAAAACAAAAACAAAACAAAAGTAATTAAAGCTGCATCATATATTCATATCATACCAACATAAATAAATAAATAAAATTAAAAACATAAACAAAATACCTTCAACCAAACTTCAGTTTTGGGGGGCAAATTAGGGAGATTCCATTTGTGAATTGGAGTAGGAACCTTGCAAAAAATAATATGAAATAATAAATAAATAAAAGAAAATGCAAATCAAAAGTAAATTAGTAATTCAATTAAAATTGATAAATAGAATAGAGTAGAGAAGAGTACATGAGCAAGTGAGAATTTGTGAGAGGGAAGTGGGGAAAGATGGGAAGCCCATGAAGGAACATCGTATGGTAATTTTGACAGGAAATCAAAACCACTTTGTGAAGCCATTATACTATGATTGATTATCATTCATTACCCAAATGAGTAATGAAAATTGATCTTATTTTATCCCCTGTAACAATATTTTAACGGATAATATCTAATCAATGTGAGTTTATTAAACGTTGAGTATCATTTGATTTAAAAATTAATGGCAAATACTACGTGTGTTTCATATTAGTTGTAATAATTACACATTATTTATGACATATAAAATATTCAATTGTTACAACTAATATGAAATGACGGTAGTATATTTCTATATTCATTAGAAAACCTAGATATTGAAATGGTTGGTCATGATTTGATTGTACTTTGTAGAATTTTACTAAATTGCAAAGGATTTGGACTTCTTCTAATTAAGGTATTGAGTGTGTTTCGCGGGTAACGTTAAAGGTTGAACCAAGGTTCTTTTGTTTGGGTCTACAAATAATGGGTCTTCAATTAATTTTTATTCATCTCTACACAATATTTAAATCAACCTACTTTAGTAGGGCCATGATATTTGTTATGCTTGATTTTATTAAATTCATCTCATTTAATCCTATTTAATTCATCTCACTCCAATTTAGTATATATTCGATAAAGTCCAAAAAGAACATGACCTAAAATTATATGTGTAATTTATAAATGTTTGAATGACTTTGTCATTTATGCATTTTTTGGATACAAAAAATTGGAGAAAAAGGCATTGAAGGAAAAGGAAGGGGCACAAGCTCCCTTACCTAGATAATCGATTGGTTGGGGGAAGGAGTGGAAGAGAAGGAGAGATTCATATAATTTGCTCATTTTAATAAACATCATCCCTCTAATATTCGGAGAAATTTGGAAAGAAAATAGAACACCATTTCTCCCTGTTTTTCTATTTCTCCTCCTTGAAAATTGTTATTTAAACAAAGTGTGGGGCATGATTTCATTTTTTTAATTAAATTTAACTATTTGCATAAAAACCAACGAAGATTATTTGAGACAACACACTTGTATACACAAAATCAAAGATTGATTGAGACAACACTTTTTTGTTTTGCACCACATGACTTATTTAGCTAAATAATACTCATAGTATAATAGCTTATTCACAATTAGGTACACTTTTTAAATAGATTACAAATACAATTTTGCATTCACTTTTGCATTATGTTATATAAATGTTTTATGGTTTATATAAAAAGAGTATTATGCAAGCCGTTATTCATAACCAAAATCGATCATGTTTAGCAAAATGATATAGCAAAATCAATACCTTCTCAATCAACTACAAGTATAAAACAAAATAACGAGACTTTTGTATTCGTTCTTAAGAATTTGTAGAATAGAAAACTGAAAATAATTTATAAAGAAGAGATAAATGACAAGAAACTAAGGTTTTTTTTTTTTTTGGAGGGTTTGACCGCTAGGCGTTAGCAATTTAGCATGTTATTAGCCACTTGGGCTCTTGGCTCGTCAGTCGTAACCAACCAACTAACCATATCTGTTAGTTTGTAACAGAGTAACAGACTCACAGTATCATCAATCAAGTAACCGTATATTAATTCAACCCCTATAACTCACTCATCTCTTTCTCTCTCATCACTCACCGGTGACCGGCGACCGGCGAATCTTCCCGCCGACATTCAATACTCCGGCGACAATCAGGTGCTTCTTCTTCCCCTTGTGAAGTTGTTAATTTGTATGAATTCTAAGTTGGCCTTTTTCTCTCTCTCTCTCTTTTTTAATGAATTGTTCTTGAATTTATTGTTATGAATTATTTTTGCATCGAATTACTCGATTATGAATGAATTATAGAATTATTTCAGATTTGAATGGATTATGAACTTATTTGATCGAAATGTCGAATAATTGTTGGAAATTTTAGTTACACTTTTTCAGTGAAAATTGTTTATAATTGTTGTTGAATTGAATTTAATTATTGAAGCAAGATTAATTGAATAATATGCTGAATTTTTCGAATTTCAATTGATTTCAAGAATGAAGAATAAACGTACTCTTTGGTTGTAATATGGATTCTTGGTATTATTTGGTTGTGTTATGGAAATTTTGAATGAAGTTCGATTATGAACTAGTGTTGGATTACAGGTTATCCATAATTGATGGTGACCTACCATCGCGGATGAAAATCCTGCTTCCGCCACTGGTTTTAGTATCAAATCAAATCAAATTTGGTGATTGAATTAGGGTTGGTAATCGAATATGAGTCAGGGAATTGAGGATATCAAGGGAGAGAGCGATGAAAATTTGTACAAAAGAGAAAGATTTGGTGATCAGAGCGAATACGGGCACTACATTTCGAAAATGGCAGTTCCCAAGATTTGCCAAGGAGTTGGTTTTGAAGCAGTGAAGCAATCTAGTTTGGAAGTGTTATTGCGATTGCTTATTCAATACATATCTGGTGTAGCAAAATCTGCTAGCTTTAATGCTAATTTAGCTGGCAGATCAGATTGTAACGTTTTCGATGTAATCAGGGGTTTACAAGATTTATCAGGCGGGTGTTCATCTCCAAATTCTAATAATACTGGTATTGTAAATGAGATGTATGACTTTGTGCAAGCAATGGAAATCCCTTTCGGATACTCAATACCACGGTTTCCAGTGGTTTCAAGAAGGAAGATTCTAACTCCAAGTTTCTTGCAAATGGGGAACCTCCGGGGAATAATCATAACCATATTCCTGATTGGTTGCCAACTTTTCTTGATCCTCATACTTATATTAACTCCCCTTCGTGGAATCAACGCAAATTGGATATTCATGTCGATAAAGGGGAACAAGCTAAGCAGAGAAGAAAGGCGGAGCATTCTTTGTTGAATTTGCAGCAACGCTGGTTATCCAATGCTTTAACTGGACTGTCTTCATCTGCTTCTGCTGCCAATCAGTCTTTGGCATTGCCATCCACCAATGCAAGCAAAGAAGTGAATCACAGCGGCAATCATTTTAAGAACTATGTGTTGGTGAAACAGATGTTTGCACCGGCTATTGAGTCCTTGAGGGGCAGTGGTGGGCCTAGTGGCACTGATGATATGGATAAAATAGATTGGAGGGTTACTCCCATTTCGAAAAGGAAGAGGCCAGTGGTGTATTTTAAGATGAAGACTGGTAAGGAAATGCTGGTACAAGATTTGGATGTACATCTTAGGAGTAGGCTTATTGGAAAGAATTCTTCTTTTGTAGGAAGATGTGATGATGAGGATTACAAGAAAAGGAGAGCTCAACTCATTCTTAGGCACTCGTCCATTCCGAGCCAAGAGTATTAGGAAATTAGATTACTATTAGTTGAAGATTCAACTTCGTTCATGTTGTTTACAAAGAATTTCGACATGGTCATTTGAGTTTTGCACTCCATTAACCCATGTATAACACTTATACTATTACACGTTTCTTAGTCTTTCACGTACAAAATACTCCCTTTCTCGTCCTGTAATGTAAAACCCATATATTCAAACACATAAAGACTAATTGTGCTTTTACTTGCTTTAGTGTTTGAGCTATATGCTATTATGAAAGTGCCTGTGACTCTCTGGTCCCTGCATTCATTTGACGATATGCTACTGATAGTATACGTACAATCGCATGCAAATTCGACGATAAGTAATGTGTTTTTATTATTTATTATTTTTCCTCAAATAATCTCTAGCCTAAAGATGAGACCTTAGACATCTAGCTCGTAAATCATAGTTGATGCAAGTTAATCGAATTGCTGAAAAATAAATAATTAGACATATCAGATGACTGAATGATAAACCCACTAAACATTTATCTACCTATATTTACAAGCATATGTATTCTGCTCCTTAGATAATGTTCAATTCCCCTCTGTGTTCATCATAGATGAGTTTCCTATTGTTTTTAGTTATGACACTAAATTAAATGTGAGTCGTCTATCAATTGAATTGCAGGTATTTCCAAAAGGCTGACCAATTGCAAGAGATGTTTCTAAAGCAATGCTAACACTAACAGAAGATGGTGAGCTTAAAATACTATAAAAACTCTAATTAAACATAACAATAATAGTGGAGAACAAAGTTGTTTGTCAATAATAGTTGTCAATGTCAGGAGCAAATACTACTTTTTGTTTATTGGCTTCCTTTGTTCCTTTGCATAGGAGCAGGAGAAATTAACAAGTAATTGCTCTGGTTAATAATTAGTTTGGCATTGTTGTAAAAGGTAATGTTAATAATTATGGGGGTGTGAGGATTTGAATTTATTGATGATGTATGCTACATTTGCTATATTATTGTATAACTTTGTTTTTAATTTGCTACATTTGCTTAGCTTGTGTTGAACCCCATGTAATTTTACAGTAACGAGCTGTCCTACGTCAGAAAAAGAGCTAGTTTATAGGCCTATAAGTTACTTCTCCTAACGCCAATTGGTTTTAGGATTTGTGGACTAGTTTGACTCTCCTACGACATACACTCACTCATTTCCTCAGGGACGAATCTTGGTTGGGGCGGGTACCCCCTTGAGCAATTGAATATATATAATAACTTGTCTAAATTTTTCATATAAAAAAATTTCCTTAACACATTATAGTCTACAATCTCTCATCAATGATTGAAAAGTCTACAATATTTTCAATGAAACTTACAGGAAGGTCCAAAAAGATGTGGACCACTATTTATTATGGTTTTATCTACATCCCTACAATTTAGTCACTGGCATGGTATGACTAAACCATAGTAGTGTAGGACAAATAGTTCTTTAGCAGCCTTATTTGACATAAATAAACCTTCATCCATTGAAGAAGCACTCAAGGCTTTAGTTATACAAATCAATGGGGCATTTAATTACAATCCTCTATTATTATTCATGAATCATGAAGCTCAAAGTTTCTTTTCTTTCATTATTATTAATTGTCAGCTCAATTTTCATATTTTCTCAAGGAGTACTGATATCTTGTTTTAGTGATGTTAAAACAACAAATATTGGTGTTATCCTTGACTTGAGTTCTCGTATGGGAAAAGAACAGGAAATCGCCATTGATGTCTTCAACATAACATCTGCTTAATTAAATGACAGTTTTCTCATATTGTAAAGCTTATATTTAATTTTCATGCATTAATTAAGGTTGGAATAAATGTTGCAGCTGAAGCATTAGTGAAGGAGAAAAGAGTAGAAGTGATAATCTTAGGCATAGACAGTTGGGAAACTACATCATTAGTAGCACAAATTGGAGCTCAATCTCAAGTACCAATTATTTCACTTGCTTCATCTCCTCCTATTACCTCACCATTTCCTTCACTCCAATGGCCATACTTAGTACAATTGTCTCATAATACTACTCAAGAAGTCGAAAACATAGCATCGATCGTTAAGAGATTCTACTGGCGTAGGGTTATAGTGGTGTATGAAGACATTATAAGTGGTGGCACAATCACTCTACTCACTGAAGCCCTACAAAAAATCGGAGCTGAAATCGAACACCATATTGTACTTCCACCGTTCATTTCCACAACTAAAAATAATCGTAGAGGTGTTATGAGAAAAGAAATGAAAATGATGATTAATGATAAGTTTTATTCAAGGGTTTTCGTCGTTCTTAAGGTTTCACTTCCTTATGTCAGTCCTTTGTTAATTTGAAGAAGCAAAAGAGATGGGACTAATGAGAAATGACTCGGTATGGATTACTATGGAGCCTATTACTAATTTCTTTCCATCATTCGACAACATTACCATGTCGAGTATGGATGGTGTTGTAGGGATCATGACGAAGTTTGATAACTCTACGTATGATTTCGAAGTATTTGAGGCAAATTTTGGGATCAAATTTCTTGCGAAGTATGAGAAGGAAATATATAATGAACCAAGTTATCAAGCTCTACTTTCGTATGATGCCTTCAATACCATTGTCAAGGCTAAACATAGCATGGTTAGTAACACAAGTGATTTTAATACTTTGAAATCTAAGAGCTTCCTCAACAAAATTTTACGAACAAATTTTACAAGTAATCTAATTCTTCTTTCGTATTTGATTGTATTTAGTTTGACTTACTGAAATGAACTGATTAACTGAGTACGCATTGATGACTAAAATTGATTGAAACTATTTTTCCTTAAAAATAATTGATCGAAACAGATTTAATTTGAGATTCTCTGTCAACTAATAACTGCTGATTACAATGGATTTCTTTTAATTGTCGCTTGCCATTGCCAATAACCGATTAATTGATTATGTCTTACTAAACTTCTAATAAATTAAATCGGTATGTATTTTTTTTTTTTTTGATGCCTAAGCAGGGGACAAACTAATAAGCAAGATTACAAGAGATATACTCTTCGGCTAAAACATGGGATACAAAATCCGGTGCAGTAGTATAGGAATCAGTGGTGTTGTCTTGGTTGGAGTTGTTTCTGCAGTGTTTTGCCAGATGATCCGCAACTCTGTTTGTGGTTCTTGGTGCATATTCAATCTTCAAACCAGTAATCTGAGTAATAAGAACCCTGCAAGCCATCACAATGTTGTGGTTAATGTCATGGGTGCAGGATTCATTTACTATGTAGGTGACAGCAGACTTATTATCTGAGTGATGTTATGCCACTGGTGGAGGACTATCTGAGTAAGGCCCTCCTTAATTGCTAGGAGTTCACCTTGTAAACTGGAGACACAAGAACTCTTCTTGTGGAAGCCATGTATTTGGCTCTTTATTTTTGCTAAAATTATTTTGACTACGTACAATTCATTATAGCTATTCTTACTAATTTCTACTAATGAGAATTGAGAAATTAAAATTGATGATTTTCTATTTCTTTAAACGATCATAACATAAACGCAACCAAAGAGGCCTATGTTTTTACAATACTTATGCTTGTAACTTTGTAATTTTTATACTATTATATATCTTCATACTTATATTTTACATTCCTTTGAGTTGACAGGATTAAGTGGAAAATTTTATTTCAACCAAGATCAGAATGTAGCAAAGAATGTGAGACCGAAATTAGTCAATGTTGTTGGTGCAAATTATGACGATGTACTAGATTTCACCATTGACAATATCAAAGATAACAATAGAGCAAAAAAGCTAGCTAGTGAGGTGAATTGGCCTGGGAACTTAAAGGGTGACATTTCGCGAAAGGGATGGAAGATGCCTACATATAGTAACAAAATGAGAATCGGAGTTCCAATTGCTCATACTTACACCAACTTCATAAATTACTCAGGGGTTAATTTGAATGACCACGTCTTTCCATCAAGAGCTGCTTTGGTTTCAATCTCCAACAGCGATTTTAGTGGCTATTGTATTGATATTTTCGACAATGTGGTAAAACTCTTGGATTATGATTTACCTTATCAGTTGATTCCATTCAATTCCTCCTATGATGATCTTGTCAATCATGTGTATAACAAGGTAATCTTCTATGAACAATGTTTATGCAAAGAAGAATTTTAACAACTAGTTGATGTTTTTTTCATATACTTTGTCCTATTTAATAAACAAAATGTAATCCACAACACAATGCTCCTTAATTAGTTGGAAACAAATCTCTTTTGTAGATGTCGTATGACTTTTGATTAATGAATTGATTTATTTCCTAAAAAAAATTAGTTAGAAACAAACTTCTATTAATTTTTTTTTTTTTTTAATTTGAGGGAATTAATAAAATTGTTGTTAGAGTTTATATAGTTAATCTCAAACAAAACATGTGAGTGTCCCATATTATAAAAGATAAAAAAGTAAAAAGAATAAAAAACGAACCAATTTTTTTTTATACAAGGCCAATCAAGAGTTAGCCCTCTTGTTGCCCAAATTATTATGATAAATTTTTTTTTGTTAAACTTTTGAGTCGACACTCTCTCAGTGATGGATGTCGTATGTGTACTTAACATTTGTTCATGTCCCTCACACACCATGTATTACTACTGATTAATGAATATATTCATTTTTGATTTGTGCTAGACCTTTGATGCCGCTGTTGGTGATATGGCTATAATGGCTAATCGAACAGATTTTGTAGATTTCACTCTCCCATTTGCTGAATCAGGATTATCGATAGTACATCCTGTGGAAGAATCTTATGATTCCCATGGACCATAGATATTTTTAAAGCCCTTTACGACAACAATGTGGGTGGTAACATTCTTTGTTTTCATATACGCCATGATAATCATATGGGTTTTGGAGCATGGAGAAAACTCGGATTTTAGAGGACGGTGGGATAATCAACTTAGTACAACTGCTTGGTTTGCCTTCAACTCTCTCTACTTTGCGCAAAGTAAGTACTAAATACAAGACTTATACTATCCCTCTATTCTGTTGAGTTTGTTACGTTTAAATTTTTTTTTTTTCTCTCACACAAGATTCTAAGTGTACGTAAATAAAGTAACAAATGAAGTACGTTTCAATAATAGAGTATTTTTCAGTATCTTATGGTTACCAAAACTCTAGCATTATTAATTATCGTATTCCCATGAATATAATGACGTAACATTGTGATTTAAAAGTATTACAATCTTTAGTGTATAACAAAGAGTAATCAAGTGTTTTACTATTTTGTTGTGTAGGAGAAAAAATTTCATCAAAACTAGCTAGAGTGGTGGTGCATGATATTCTGGTTATTCATAGTGCTTATATTAAGTCAAAGTTATACTGCGAATCTTACATCCATGATCACAAATGAACGACTCAATCAACCGAAAATTGACATTGAAATGCTTCAGAGAACCAATGCAAAAGTTGGTTATATATGACAATTCTTCATTCGTGGCCAAGTTCTTGGAAGAACTTCTAAGGTTTAATCCTAACAATGTCGTCGGTCTTAAAGGAGAGTTTGAAGAATTCCATCAAGAATTCCAAGACAAAACAATTGCAGCAGCTTGTCTTGAGTACTTATATGCGAAGCTCTTTCTCACAAGGTATTGCAACCAATACATCATGACCCAACCAAATTATAGATTCGGCGGCTTTGGATTTGTAAGTTTTCTATAAATCTTACTATATATACCTAATAATATACTACCTCTGTTACGAATTATGTGCAACACTTGGTATTATTTGTGAAAAAATAAAAATTCAAGTGTTGTACATCATTCGTAACGGAGGTAGTAGTATTTTTGTGCTCTCATATGAAATATGACAATGTTGTTCTAGAGTGATAGAGTATATAAACTATTCCTAAGCCTCAACCATCAGCTTAAACTTTTGGTTGAGTTGATCGTCTAATATAGACTAATGTTAAGTAAGTTCTAGTATAAATTCACTTGTTTATAAACTAACTTTGATTAATGGACATCATAAAATCATCTCAACAAATAGTTTCTTTAATTTCAATGTCGTTTACATGGTATATATACTCGTATATATAATAGGGAAAGTTACGATGTAGGTGTTTGCAAAAGGATCACCAATCGCAGTTGATGTTTCGGAAGCTATACTAAAATTAACAGAAAATGGTACGCTAAAAACCCTGGAGAAGAAGAACTTGATGATTAAAAGTGAATGTACCAGTACGACAGATGGCGACGAGGGCGATGATGCAAATAGCAAAGATGATGGACAACAAAACAGTTTAAGCTTAGCAAGCTTTCGAATTCTCTTCTACATGTCTGGAGCAACTACGACTGCTTGTTTATTGGCATCTCTTATTCCCCTGTACAATAAATATAGGAAATGGGGAACTCAACAAATTGCTCCTAGTGATATTTAATTAACTAGCAATTGAAAAAAAAAACTATCTGATTTGATTATGATGGTGAATTAAATGAATAAAAGGTGAAAGAAGAATTAAAAAAGGGTTCAGTTCTTGGTTCTAACATTTTTTACGAGGATTATTGAATTTTGTTTCAATGATGACATGTTGGATACTTAGATGATGTGGTGCTCATGTTAGCTATGGGTAAACGATTACACGTGGCGGAGTACAATTCTTCCCTTTACGTTTTAATATATAGTATACATTTGAATAGCTAAATTTGGTTTATTGTTAATAAATCATTTATGTTTACAGTTTACACAAGCTAAGGTACGTAGAATCGATTCAAGTATTTTCTTTTTGAGCCAATTTTAATTCCTAACTATAATAATGACTTGCTTAATGCATGATATGAAATTAGATACTCATAAATAAAATATGAGATAATGTTTAATTAACTTTAACTACAAAGACCATCCACAAGATAAGCTTGATGCCTTAATGTAGACTTAGAACCTGTTTACTTCACCTTAATTTCGATTTAATTTAGTTCAGCTCATTTCAATTCCAATCAATTCAGTTTAGATCAGTTCAGCTTTAATCGTTCAGTTCAACTGCGCTCTTCTTCTATAATTTATTTGTTTTATGTGATTTAGCTAATGATATTGATTACTACCTCCATTTCTTATTAATCGCAATACTTGAATTTTTTATATCTCACAAATAATACCTAAGTGTTGCAATTAATAAGAAACGGAAGTAGTATGACAATTTAGTTTTTTTTTTTTGATGCCGTATGACAATTTAGTTTAGACATGTCATTGTAATGGTTGGACAGATCTTTTAAATTTATTTTTTTGGGACCGAAGAGCATTGCTTTATGTCTAATGATTAATAAAACCAAACTTCCTAATTTTTAATAGATTATGACAACATTAACAACAATAACACAGAGTAACGATAATGATAGTTATATTGTGATCTTAATAATGATAATGACAATATATTTTATGAAACAAAATATATTTAGAATATATTAGACATTGTCACATATACTTTTAACAAGATTGTCATTATTAATATCATGTGTTTCATATTTTTTTGAAACGAATATTTTTTTAATGAAAATGTTCATAATATTTTTTTGAAACGTGAATTATCATTTTGTTTGTTTCATACTTCGTATGTGAAACTAAGATACACATGTAACTTAATTATGCTACGTAGTACTTCGTTCTAACTAAAATTAATCAGACGGGATCCGAATTAAAACTTGTTCGATCAACGTTCTTAGGGCTAATTATAGAATTGGCTAAATGAGCATATAAACCAGCTTTATTTATTTGAGAGTCTTGACTCTCGACTCTTAAATTAATCCGCAAACTAGTCATAGCTAGCCATCCATGCAAGGGACCCCTAATGTACGTAAGACTAGATCCAAACATTATTAATGCAGCTTTGATACGTACTTACTGACTTGTGAACGACTGAAGGCTGTCATAGTCCTGAAAATTCTATGGTGGACAATTAAAAATTTGTTCACCATAGTCAAATATGGTCAAACTAATGGGAACATGACACATATTAAGTTGTATATTGTATTTTAAATAGTATAATTTGTTTTATGTAATTTAAATTATCTATTTTCAATATGTATTTACATGTTAAATTGTGTAATTTAAGTAGTATAATTTGTTTTATGTAATTTTAAAGTATTGTATAATAGCGTCAGTATAATATCCCGTATACTGCATCACAGTGTATAATTTTACTATTGTATTGCTAAAGTATATTTAATTTTACCTATACAAAATACTACATATTGTATTAAAAAAAAAAAGGAAAATTAAATATTTTATATTAATAGGTGGCGCATTTTTATTGGTTTGACCATGTTTGACCTTAAAGCAAGATCCGCGATATTCCATTCTCAGAAAATTCCTCGAACCTCTTTACTACATTGACCACGACTTACAAATTTAGAGTCAAAAGCATTTTTATTTATATTTTATTTTTAATAAAAAAACATTCAATTTATAGTTTCTTGAAATCATATTATATTGCAAGATATATATATATATATACTATAACACTAACACATTCTATTGTTTTTTTTTATCAAAGATTGAAAGGTTGGGGAAGAGAATTAGTCTAGCTAGAGAGAAAAATGGCGGGGACAAGTGATACAAGGTATTGGATAGTTTTTTGTTTCTTGTATGCTCTATTGAGTGGATTTCTAGTTGTTTCTAATGATGATTATGGAAGTAGTTTGAAGGTAGTAAACATCGGTGTGTTTGTCGAGTTAAGTAGTCGAATTGGGATGGAGCAAAGGGTTGGAATGGAAATTGCAGCTGAGGATTTAAACAACAGTTTATCAATTGATATTCAAGTGAAATTACATTTTCATAACTCAAGTAGTAGTAACCCTCTTCAAGCAGCTAATTCTGGTAAGTCTAAATCAATTTATTGAACTTTTTTAATACTCCTTCCGTTTCTAAATGTTTGATACATTTAGAATCAATGAGTACGTTATTAATATATAATTATTTTAATTTTTAGTTATACACAACTACATATATTTAAGGTGAGACAAGTATTTCGGCGTATGTGCAAGTCAAAACGTATCAAACAAATAGTAACAGAGGGAGTATATTTTTTTTTCACAATATTGTATAGAAGTTCCATAAATTTGACTTTTCTATTTATGAGCTAGCCTGGAAAATCAATGTATTATGGTGAACTATCTATATTTTTAGGATAATATGTTTGAATAATCTATATTAATACATGTATGTATGAAATGATTTGCACCATTATCAAAAATAATGTACGTTTGACATGGTGATAGAATATTGAGGCAAATGAATCTTAAACTCTTAATGATATTTATTGCACGTATGAGCATATTTTTACGATTGAATTATGGATAATTGTTTACAACTCGATCAAACACTATTGTCTATTATTAGGATATTAGCCAAACGATACATAACATAAATTCGTGAAGTTCTAATTGCGTGTGCATCAAATAAACAGCAACTAAATTGGTGAAAGAGAAGAAAATCGAAGCAATGATCACTGGAACAGATAACTTAGACGAAAGGGCATTGCTAGAGGAAATCGGAAATCAATACAAAGTGCCGATTCTTTCCCTTTCAGCAGCTGCAATAAGCCCGCCTTTAGTGAAAAGGAAGTCTTTCTTAGTTCAGATGAACACTAATCTTACAGCACAGATTAGATGTATCGCGTCTTTGGTTGAAATTTTTGGATGGAAGAGGGTGATTGTAGTTTATGAGAACGATGTACACGTTACTGGTAGCATTTCTTCTATACTGGATGTTTTCTCTCAAGTTCTGCAAGATGTTGGATCGCAAATTGAGTATCGTTTAGCATTGCCTTCCTTGGCATTTACGTCCAATCCCAAGGAAATGATCATCCAGGAGCTCGTCAAGGTTTACTCAATCTAAACATTATTATCTATTTATCTGTTTACTTCAACTTAGTTCAGTTCAGTTTACTTCTTTTATTATGTTAATTTGTTTGTTCCTAACTAATTTTATTTGTTCATAATATTATCATTATTTTATACTTGAATTTTATTTTGATTATAACATTATTTATTAGAGGACCAACTCAGCCAAAAGCTTAACCTGATGATTGAGGCTCAAGAATTGGTTTTATACTCTATCATTATTGACGTGTATTAGCTTTATTAGTGTTATTTTGTACTTGACTTTATTTTGTTAATGTTATTAGTGTGTTCATAACATATTTTTGAAACATTATCATCATTTTTTTTGTTTCATATATATATATATATATATTAGTTTATAATTTTCACTAAAAAAATATTATGAAACTATCATTCAAGAAATGAAACAAAAAAATGTAAGTGAATTATCAATCACAAAAATATCATTATACCATGGATTATCTTTCACAAAAATATGAAAAAAATGTATTACTGATTTTTATTTTATAAAATATAAACTACCAATAATGAAATATATTTTTGTTTTGTAATTGTTAGTGGATTAATATCAAAATTATTACTATGTCATTACTCTATAGTTAAAAATCGATCATTAATAACCCATAGTTAAAAATCATTAATTAATCCATAGTAAAATCATAGTTAAAAAATCAATAATAGTTAAAAATCAATAATAGTTAAAAATCGTTACTTCATTAATAATCAATAGTTAAAAATCATGAATCCATACTAAAACTTTCAATTCAGTTCAGCATATATGTAAACAAGCCCTTAGTTTTTGTGCAAGGTAAGAATAATATGAAGTGATCTTGTAGTAAAATTACATTACCTAGAAAAATTGAGTTATCTAAGAAACTTTTTTCTATATTGAAAATAAGCATCATCAATAAATTACTAACATCAATTCGTTGCTTGCATGTTTTTGTTAAAGTTGTTCAACATGCAATCGCGTGTTTTTGTTGTGCTACACTCCTCATTGCCAATGTATTAGAGGATCAACTCAACCAAAAGCTTAGGCTAATGGTTGAGGCCTAGGAATAGTTTATATACTCTATCACGCCCCCTCACACGAGAGCCCGTTGGGCTTGAAGTGTGGATGCAGCATGGGCCTCCCATACCCTGTGCTTAATAATTCCACTTAGAAAGGAGGGGTGGACGAGATTCGAACTCGTGACCTTTGTGTCACAATGGCTCTGATACCATATTAGAGGACCAACTCAACCAAAAGTTTAAGCTAATGGTTGAGGCCTAGGAATAGTTTATATACTCTATCACAATGGCAATTCAGTTATTCAAAGAAGCAAACAAATTAGGGCTGGTTGGAAGAGAAACGGCATGGATAACTACAGATAGCATTACAGACTTATTTGACGCGCTTAATACTTCCACCAAGTCATACATGGAAGGCATCCTAGGGATCAAGACTTATTATGATGAATATAATGAGAATTTCAAAGATTTTAGACGGAAGTTTATATTGAAATTTGTAGCACAAGCTCTAGATGAACATAGCTTTCTCCCTGGTATTCATGCATTAAGAGCATATGATGCTATTACAACCATTGGAACGTCATTTGAGAGGTTAGAAAACATTAATCTCAATTTTTTGTACCATGAGTTTTATAAATTACTACTCTAGGTTGTAAGTGTGACATTTTATTATATGGTATTGTTGCATTAGGGTGAATCTTCTAGGAAAGAACACATCAAATTCAGCAACAGAGAATCTATTGCGCAAAATTTCATCAAATAAATTCACAGGATTGAGTGGCAAAATTAACATCGTAGAAGGATTGTTGCAAGAAGAAGATCATAAGCTTTACATGGTTGTAAATGTTGTTGGAAAGAGTTACAAGGAGCTTAATTATTGGTCTCCAAATTTAGGATTTTTCGAAAAATTAAGTGATGATGTTAAGGGTGAAAATATTAGTGAGAATTTAGATGAAATGATAAATGGAATGGTAAATTGGCCAGGTGACATTAAGCAGCATGTTCCGAAAGGTTGGACAATGTCAAGTACCGAAAAGCCATTAAAGATCGAAATTCCTGGATATCCACCCTTTGACAAGTTCATAGTAGTAAAAAATCCTGCAGAGAGCGAAAATAAGACAACATATTCTGGGTTCTGTATCGACGTGTTTCTTGAAGCGATCAAGATTATTGAACAAGAGGGCTACGGTCTACCTTACGAGTTTGAAGTATATAATGGCACATATGATGAGATAATTGACCGCGTTCATGATAAGGTATGTAACCTATTAGAACAAGTACTAGCATTTGTCTTTAATTTATACATACAATCTACTCAAAATTATCAACTTTGTTGGTGCATTTCACTGATTGAAACTGCATGATCATATACATTATGCGTTGCTTACGTATTTATATGCTAAAGACTGAAGCAAATACTCATTATTTTTTGAAATTATGATAAATGGATTGATATTCTCATTATTATTTTTTTTTTTATCGTTGCAGACGTACGACGTTGTGGTAGGAGATGTAACAATATTGGCAAATAGATCAAATTTTGTGGACTTTACTCAGCCTTATACAAAATCAGGGTTGTCAATGATAGTA
The DNA here is from genome assembly GCA_016808085.1 of Suaeda aralocaspica. Taxonomy (NCBI): domain Eukaryota; kingdom Viridiplantae; phylum Streptophyta; class Magnoliopsida; order Caryophyllales; family Amaranthaceae; genus Suaeda; species Suaeda aralocaspica. The sequence goes on along the minus strand of PYUH01000040.1, from coordinate 1,730,452 downwards.
CCTCTTAAATCAAAGGAGTCACAAAAAGACCTTATGTTTATCAAGCCATTTACATGGCAATTATGGTTGATTAGTTTTTGCACTTTGCTATATACCATGTTAAATGTTTGGTGGATTGAAAGTCGACATGCCAATAATTCTGACTTCAGAGGCGGCCGTTGGACTAATCAAGTCACTATCGCGCTTTGGTTCACCTTCAGCTCCATTTTCTTTGCTCAGAGTAAGTAATATATAGCTACTACGTATAGCAAACAATTTATTAGTATGAGTAATAGTTCGTTAATAAGCTTGGTTTTAATTTGCAGGGGAGAGTATTAAGAGCATTTTAACGCGCTTAACAGTGATAGTATGGTTGTTTGTGGTGTTTGTATTGACATCAAGCTACACGGCAAGCCTAACATCAATGCTCACCGTACCTTTGTTAGAACCAAGTAAGGTGAAAGATGTAGAATGGTTAATTAAAACCAACTCTCCAATAGGTTGCGATGGTGGCTCTGTGTGGAGTCACTTAGTGAATGTGCTTCATTTTAGTCCCGACAATATCAAAAATGTTAGTAGCCAATATGACTACCAAGACTTGTTTGCCAATGGTAACATTGTTGCCGCATTCATTGAGAGTCCATACCAAAGACTCCTTGTCAATCAATACTGCAAAAGCTTTACTCACACCAAAGAAATGTTTAAATTTGGAGCTCAAGGCTTTGTAAGTATTCTATATATAACATACATGTTTTCCCTCATTGTTTTCTCATGTTGATCAACTAATTCTTGATTGCACCATTGATAATGTCTTTGTCGCGAATATATGCAGGTCTTTCAAAAAGGCTCCCCATTAGTAGGTGATGTATCGAAAGCCATACTAATGATATCGGAAAATGGAGTGCTTAAAGAATTGCAAGACAAATGGTTTCCCATAGCCTCAGAGTGTACAACCTCCTCAAACGATCATGAAGTCGAAAGATTAAATCCGAGATCTTTCTTAGTACTATATGCAATATATGTGGCAATCTCAACCTTTTGTTTCGTGTTCTTCATGATTATTCAGATTAGAAGATATCGAGCTACCGCCATTGCTAGTGAAACTACTAACTATTTACATTGGATCATAAAGTTGGCACGATATATTCATGGTGAACATAACAGAAATCCAGAGATTAGCCGTGATGTATTTACAAGTGCAACAGAAACAAATGATTGGGTTGTCACAAGATTGGAATTACCTACTTATAGTCACTCTTTGTAATCTAATGCTTGTTTGATTGGTATGCTAAATTTTATCCTCGATCTTACAGCAAGAATAATTATGTATATATGTATTTTCAGCCGTCATTTTGGAGTAAAGTACTAACTATATGTCATACTCTGTAACTAATACATGATCTATATATGTCACACTTCAATTTCATAAAAAATTGTCTACATCATTGGTTGATCGAGTTAAGTACCACGATCCAATTTCTTACATTCAAACTTTATAATATACCGTAACATTGTCTAATGGTCTAATGATGACAAAAGGTGACACGTAATGTTGTAAAATTAAAATTTGCACAAAGATTAGAACTTTTTATTGCTCTTCCACCGACATTCTAAAAATGGAACACATTACAGTCTCTCGACTCTGGTACTTCATTTTCACAACCGTAGTTTCTTCATCTTATGTACGTGCAAATAAAACTATTAATTAACATATATTACCACTGTTCCGAATATGATGCAACGATTAGACATTTTGTGTCTAGAATTATGTCAAAACGTTACATTTTATTTAAAACAAAGACAATATATATTGTGTGTTCTAATGTAAATTGTCACGTTCATTACAGGTATTTCCCAAAGGTTCACCAGTTGCAATTGATTTTTCTAAAGCGCGCAATCCTAAATCTATCAGAAAATGGTCAGCTGAAACAACTAGAGAAACTATACTTGGATCTAAGAAGTGAATGTATTAGCACTTGTGACAGTTATAAGAACAATGATGGACAACAAAGCACTGAAGCAGTTTGAGCTTGGCAAGCTTTAAAATTCTCTTTTGTATGTCAGGAGCAACTAGTCAACTACTACTGTTTGTTTGATTCCATTGTATACAAAATACAGGAAAAGGATGAAAACTCAGCGAGGAATTGCTCCTGTTAATTAGTTTTCAAATAATAATTTTTGAGCTAGATTATGTATGCACTGTGCATTATGGATGAAGTAAAATATAAGCTGATGGTTGATGTGTAGAAATAATTTATATACTCTATCACGTTTTCTCACATGAGAGCTCGTTGGGCTTGATATATGAATGTATCATGTGCCCTCCCATACCCATAACTAATTAATATTTCACTTGAAGATGAGGGGTGGATGAGATTTGAATCCGTGACGTTGGCACTGATACTATATTAAAGGACCATTTTAACCAAAAGCCTAATCTGATGGTTCAGGCTCAGGAATAGTTTATATATTCTATCAAAATAATCATTCAATCTAGGTGTCTGTTATTTGGATAAAATCTAACATATATGCAATCCAATCAACTCTAATAAGTTCTAAAATGTTCTTTAAGTTTAGGCTATCCTCCTCATAGGCTTGTTTTTGTGGATGATGTAAGAGTATGCTAATAAAAATTGAGAAAAGCTATGTGGAATTAGAAACAAAGTTGTAGCGTGAGAGAATAAAACTACTCTAAAATCGAATCAGTCTCACACAAACGATATGTTAACAATCGACCTCAGGGTTACATAACGTCCACTCAAATGGTAAACAATAATAGAGAGGATTTAGAACCCGATCAAAACAATGCCAAGAAAATAGTGTTAAGTATTTGAGAGATGGAAAATGTTTGGTGTTTTTCTGTGTTTTCCCAAGGATTAGAACACTGAACACGTGTAATTATACTGTAATTAATAGCTTGGAGAAAAATGCGTAAGGGAGCAAAAACGAAAAAGAAATCAAAGCTGGCCATAATTACACGCGTGATACATGGCAAGAATAGCTCATAACAACAGTTACAATAATATCAACAAAGATATTGTAGGGCACAGTGTCTGACGACTCAAGCCCGATAGGGCGGAAGTCTCGTAGAGACGCAGGATCGAAGAGACGCAGGATCGTAGAGACGCATGATCGAATCTGATGACTCAAGCCCGATAGGGCGGAAGTCTCGTAGAGACGCAGGATCGAATCTGACGACTCAAGCCCGATAGGGTCGTTGACTGAATTATAACTGATTTAATACAAAAAAATTAAACAAGTGAATAACTGAATTATTCTATACAAAAGAAGTGGTGGTCTGGACTAATACTGGGCATTGGTATAGAATAGTAGGAGAACAAACCATCTCCAAAAGAGCAGTCTATGAGAATATATATGAAAATATAAATGAATAGCCAAGTATCTAACTAACCTTTTGATTGAATTGGAATTTTATTAGAATATCACAGTTGTTTGACTTTCATGTAAGAGGGTGATATATTTTATTTTTTTGGACGACCTAATCATTACTTTAAACTTTTAGTAGATTTGGCCCTTTTAAATTAGTGTTTTTGTATTTATTTTGAAGGAATAAGGCTTTATTGGAATATAGAATGACATATAATAGTGATAACAAGTAGTTGTGCCCAATTTCTGATTGCGGATCTACTATATTATGACAGGGGCGATTTTGGGGGTGTGCGAGGTGGTCGACGGAACAAGGCCCCCAAATTCTTCGGGGCCCCAAATATTAGTTATATATTTATTAGTTTCATTAGAAAATATAAAACTAAAGTGGAATTGTGATTATGTAAGGTAAAGTTTACATTAAAGACTAGTGTTCAAATCTTTTCCCAAGCAAATTTCTAAACTTTTTGGAAATTTTAATAAAGGTCCCAATTCCCAAACATAGTTTTCTCCCTCAAGCTATCATCAAATCATTCTTTTCCTTCTAAATTCTCAATTTATCAAATTCATTACCAAAAAAAACTCTCCATTTTCCATAATCAATTACCATCAAACAATTTACCAAATTATATTTCTCTTATACCAAAATTTAATCTTTCAATGCTTAATTAACTCTTAAATTTTTGAATGGAGTTGATTTTTGATTTTTTGCATATTGTGTATCTCCCAATTTTTCTTATATATCCTTTTTTATCAATTCTTCCAATTTAACAAAAATAAAATAAATGTTTTTTAATGAACCGAATTTTATTAATGAAAAAAAATTAGGTACCGAATATATATTGAATAGAGGGCCTTATTTTGACAAGTTGTACAGGACCCCGTATTTTATGTCATTGTAGCCCCGACCCTGCATATTGAAGTATCAAACTATAATTAATGAACTCTGTTATTTATAGAAATTTTGTTTCTAAAAAGAGTTTCTAAAAAGAGTCAATAAGTATTTATAGTTTCCTTTCACCATGCATTGATAACAACCTCCACTTATCTTATGGAGTGTTAACTTTTATTGCAATCTTTTGAATCTTATTGGTGCAAATCATATATTCCATCCTTATTGCATAGAAATGGCATACTCTTTACATTTAAAAATATTGTAATATGTGACTATCTAATATATATATTCACTTTTTCCTGAGTTGAAATCGTCTATCATATACTTAAAAATATGCAATGTCTAGTCGTATACTTATATGTTTTTCACTGAATACAGAAATACACATCCAAAATTCAAATGATAAAAGGCTTGTACAAATTACTCCATAATTGTTTAGGCCTGTTTACTTCAGCTGAAAACAGCCTAACCGAAAGTTTTTTATAAATGACTAATTAATAGTAAAATAGAAGAAGAGCTGAACTGAACTGAACTGAATTGTACTGTACTGATTTTAAGCTGAAGTAAACAGGCCCTTAGTAAATGATTACAAATTGATTCTAAGATAAGCAATGAATGGTAGGTTCTAAATGTATAGATTTTCCTAATGTGTGACCCCTTGAATTATAGACCTATTTCCTTCCCTACATTAATCTATAGGCATAATAATAATTAAAGTGGACTGTTTAATGCATGATTGCATGATATATATCTTTACTACTGAAAACATAGATAAATTTTCAAAAGTTCTTGTTTTGGTACGTTGATTACAACTTCCACTAAACCACAAATGCAGTGAACCGAAAAAATCCAATATATAGAAAATTAAAGTTACTTAAGTCCATGAATGCATTAGCTTATTCGATAATAGTTTGAGATATATGAGACAAGAAAACGGAGGAACATTGGATCAACCTAAGCAAAACTACAAAATCAGAAGAAGCTAATACGTACTACTTTAAATTTTATAGGTCTCATAAGTCATAACGTTAATATAGTGTACATACATAATATAAATTTCGGGTTTGATAAGTTTTGTTAAGCTAGTTACACTCAAGTCATATTATTTTTTGTCAGGTGTTAAAGAATCACAAAGGTTTGTGATGAAAATAAGTTCAGGATCTTTGAGAATCGGAGGCTTCTCCAACGAACCAACTCAAATATCCTTCGCATTCGTCAAATTAATTATTATAAATTCAATAATTTTAACTTACGTCATAATTTCCAATCAAATTGTCTTGTGATTTGATGGAAACTATAAAAATAAAATGTCGGTTATGCTTAATATCTTTAGTTTGATATGTCTTAATTCTACCCTTATTCGAGTAGTTTTTTCGTTGTCAAATTACTAAAGCCCTACGTGTTTTTGAACCAATCGTAAATTTTAATAAATAGCTAAAACACATATCACGTCCTCTTATACAAACGTACATACTCCGTGATTTTTCTAGAGCAAGCAAAGTGCAACTTAGAGCTTATGATCACTCCAGCAACATTGTTTCGAAGATTGTATGGGCATTATTTGGAAACCTGAAAACAACCAAATTATTTACCAATTACATTTTTGCATTGAAGCACAATATTTGAGGTCAAGTCACAAAACTTTAGACTCATACTGCAATATAGATCAATGGGTATGATTAGGGCCTCCATGATTTAGTATTAGTGATATAATAAGTCCGGTCACTTCAATTCATTTTATTTTATTAATATTACTTCGGTATCAAATATAATTCAAAAGAATAAAATATGACATTGACAATATTGATAATTGAACCTTTTATACTACTTCCGTTACAAATTAGTTGCAACAAATCATTAATTTATATCTCACAAACTGTTATTTTCGTGGCAGATGTATTATATATTATGGATCAATGATATTCCAAAAATGGAATATATGATGATGGATATTTAATGTATTTTATTTTATTGGGATTAAGAATGTACATGGATAGAGAGTCCAAAACACTCCTCAATTTCATACCACATTTTGTGGATATTTCTATTCACATAATTATTTTTTCCATATATAACATATTTTTTCTAAAATAAAGCATTGCTTTCTATTGGTTACAAGTTTACAACATGTAAAATAATCCAATTCAGCTTTAACTGTCATGCTAAATAAAAAAAAAAAAAAAAAAAAAAAAAAAAAAAAAAAAAAAAAATT
>PYUH01000040.1:1692453-1723520 GCA_016808085.1 Suaeda aralocaspica | reverse complement strand
AAAAAAAAAAAAAAAAAAAAAAAAAAAAAAAAAAAACCAAAATCTTGAAAAGATAACCCCCAATATTCCATGAGATTCTGTTTAGTATAAATACCACTCAATCAATCTTAACCCAAAATATTCTTTTCATTCCACCGTACCAAAAAATAAAAATGAAGAACACTTCACCAATGGAGAAGATACTCTCATTTTTATCCTTTGTTCTTCTTTTCGTTTCACCAATTATTGCTTCCTCTTCAGAAAATCAGGTACAATCTTTCTTCCTTTTCCCATACTTGAAAAAATTTATGTTATGATACAAATATTAAGTTTAGATAACATATGTCGTGGTCGCCTAAGCGAGGTTCTAGTCTGATAAGACTATTCATCTTACCTATCTAAAGAAATAAATATATAAAAACTATTGTTTTATATTTGAATTGTTTGAAATTATGTATGATGATTAAATTGTGTGACATATTATGATATGATGTTTGTATGATGACAGGTTTACATAGTATACTTAGGTGAACATAAGGGATATAGAGCATTGCATGAGATTGAAGAATATCATCATTCTTACTTGGCCTCTGTCAAAGAAACAGAGGAAGAAGCCAGAGCATCTTTGCTTTATAGTTATAAGCATACTATTAATGGCTTTGCTGCTAGGCTTACTCCTGCTCAAGCCACCATTTTATCCCGTAAGTCTGTTGCCTTTCTAATTTTTACCGAGAAACGATACACCCTCAACATTTTCCAATTAAAGAGTAGAATTACATTTTAAATATAATATATATATATATATATATATCACTAATTACGGATTTGTGACAGTCATATTGACTCGTGGATGTTAATTACTTTAGTTGAACTGAAATAATTTTGACATTGAATCATGTTTACATATCAAAACATAAAACAACTTTTTGGTTATACTTTACTAGTCACAAATATTGGTCGAATAATTAAATTATTAATGCCAATTGTTACATACAACATTATATTTTGGTTGCATTACCTATTCCGGTCTATTATGTAACTTTTATTTCAGTATCGATTGAAATGAATCATATTTGAATAGATAAGAAGGAGGTAGTATCGGTATTTGAAAGCCATCCAATGAAGTACAAAATGCACACGACAAGGTCGTGGGAATTTGTAGGATTGGAGGAAGGATTCGAACCACACATGAATATGAAGACGGATAACGGTGAGAGTTTGTTGACAAGAGCTAAGTACGGGCGCAATGTCATTGTTGGGGTTTTAGATAGTGGTAATTTATTATCTCTTTCCTTAATTATCATATATGTACTTATCTTTACTTACATTTCATGCATTGTGTTTGTGGCCTTGTCATTTACCTTTTTCTTCTTTTGTTTGATGGTCATTCTTACTAATTACACATTAATATAAGGTCTCTATTTTGGGATAAATAAGATCATGGTTGTCCATTTTATTAATAATGAAGAGAATATAATTAGCCTAAGATATAGGCGATACCTTTTCAAAAGTGGTTGAAGAAAAGCTGTGAGGGAACTCTCCTTTATTAAATTAAAAAAAATTCTTAAAAGATCACACATACTTTGTTTTTGCTTCTTGTTTATAACTTAATACGAATATTATTTACGGAGTAATTTATTTGCATTTTGTTTATAAGTTATCATGGTGATGATTGGAAATTCCTTTATTTATTTATTTTTATTTTTTTATGTAAGAGAATTTTCTTTGATAATTTTTTTTTTACCTAATATATATAGAAAGAGATTTAAATGAGAACCTTGAAAATTATATCAAAACTCCTTTATTTAATTATATATATATATTTATAATCGTGTTATCGAAGAATTATGTAATTACATTATGAAATGAATGAATGTTTAACATGGTGCACATTTTAGATTCAAAATACAATTATATCCCTTTGGTAAAGATAAAGTGGAAATATTCATGCATCACATCAAAAAAGTTGGGTAGAATATTCTATGATTGTGGAAGTTTACCTAAATATGGACCTTTATGTTCGCTAATCATCTTGTGAAATCTTCGAAATTGGCCCTATTTTGGTGGCAACTAGCTAACAAGTATGTGTATAGCACTGATTCCAAAGGATCTTCGTCATCTACCTTTTTTTGAACATAGCAATTAAATAAAAAAAATATTATATTTAAACAAAAATATCAAATTAGTTGTTTCTTGTTTCGAAACACTCCATTTATCACTCCAACAAGATAAGAAAATTTCTTACTATATACTCGTCTTATAACTTTAATAATCAAGATGAGTGCTTATGCTTGAAAAAGTAGCGTGATTTTTAGCTAAAGCATGCTTATTTAATTCATTATATATGATTGCTTCGTGTCCAATTGCTTTCCCAAATAAGAATGGCACTTGCATTATATAGCCACTTTTTATTGACGCAACGGTAAGTCTTGGATTTTATCCACTAGAATTGAATTGGAATAAATAAAGTTCAATTGAATTATGCTGAAATCAATCAAATAACTAGCTAAATGAAGATAAAGTGAAATGAAAATTAGAATAACAAGTCAATAGAACAAAGATTTACTTGTAATGGAGGATTACGGAGTACTTTACCTGCATTGATTTAATTAATATGACTTCAATTATGTTTAGTGAATTGTCTCTCTTATAGTGCTAAGAAATTGTAAGTGAAAAGATCAGACTAAATATATGGCTCAACTTTTAATTTTGAGTAATACATCCTAAAAAAAATATATATAGGAGTACTATTTACCAATAACTACGAGAACGAAGAGAGTGAAGATTGATCGATCTTCAATAACCATTTTTATTATTTTATTAGATCATTAGAGCTTATTTTTCACAACGCTCTTTCAAATGCTACCAACTTCGGCATATTTTCAATGAGAAAATTTTGACTAATTTATGAGATAATTTTAGCTTATAAGGTGAAATAGATATTTGATAAATGCTAGGGAAACCTATACTACATATACTTTGATCAATAACTTTTGCAATATTTCAAAGCAACCTATTTCAAAAAAAAAAAAAAAAAAAAAAAAAAAAAAAAAAAAAAAAAAAAAAAATAAAATGCACTATCATTCAATTATTCGTACAATATTTGATATTATTGTAAAAAAATAAAGATCATTGAATTATAAAATTGTATATAGTATGAGAATTATGAAGGCCACTATTGTTTAAGATTAGGACTTTACTATAATTATATTCGGCTGATTGTGTATCATTATTGGATTATTGTCATGAAGGAATTTGGCCAGAATCGCAAAGCTTTGGTGATGAAGGCATGGGACCAATCCCTAAATCATGGAAAGGTATCTGTCAAATTGGTGATGCTTTCAACTCCTCTCATTGTAATAGGTGAGCCTCCTATATCCTTCTTTTTATTTTCACCTATCTGTTTAAATTAATTCTTTAGTACGTGCATACAAAAAATATATTTTATCTAAATTTAATTATTCAAAATATAAATTTAATATAAGATTGAATTAATAATTTAATATATATTAAACGATGTTTCTCCATGCTTTGGTATGATATATAACTAGAATACGTTAATCTTCCGATGAGAGACGATATAAAATTGGATCTAGTGATGAGTACTTACAAAATTTTCAAGATGAGTAAGTGTAAGAACAATATAAAATTTTCCATTTTCCGGTGGAGTCTCATGCCTTCCCGGTCATTCAGCTCATCCATACCACATCATGTTGTAACCCAATTGATTAGTATATCAATTAAATAATTAATAATGTGTTTCTCATCCGACTTATAATTGATGTTTTACATACCATGTTTAATTTTTAAAATTGGTTAAAATTATTCTAGAACCACTCGATAATGTAAAAATAGACCTACGATAAATTTATTCTCCCACTAATAATGCACCATAGGATGTTCTTTGACATTTGGTAAAGATTGAAAGCCCGTGATCCAAAATTGTTGTGTTATGCATACAAAATATGACCCACACATCACGTACGTATATCTTACTCTAGCACTTGAATTTGCTTTGGAATGCCCCAAATGACCAATATGTTATGTTTGATTGTTACTTGTTGGTTTATTTTAATTTCCCCATAATCTATCTTAGCTTTCATGTGACTTGAGGTCTGATACTTTCTGTACTACATGCATTTCTATTGACCACTCAACTACAAGTCTTTTGTTACTTGGCTTATAGACAAAGTTTGGCATCAAACAATGCTCTCCCAAAGCAAATGAAAATTGTTGCCTTTTCTTGCAATAATATGAAAATTATAGGTTTTGATTCTGCATAAATAGTGAACCATGCATCTATCTAGTTATCAAAGAAAGGGACATAGGTATTAGGTAATAACTCTACTTGATAACGATGGCTTGCCCTTCTTTACCAATTAGCTAAACCATTGTTATGCTAATGGTCGATAGTAAGAAGTTGTTTTGATTTATACCAAAGCTCGAATCATTGATTGAAGATTTAAGAATGTAGCCCTGAGTACATCTTTTGAAATAGTTTAATGAGTAAGCTGATACGAATATACGATAGTATGAATTTATCCATCAATATTAATGTGTTTTTTTAAGTGCAAACTCTAGGAATTTCCATATGTAAGCTAGTGATCATCAGTCAAAGTACTCACGCATAGTAAACTGGCCTTACCTTTATATAGAGATAGGGAGTCACCTAATTAAATCAACATAAACAACATATATTTGGCTAGTTGTTACTAATTATGTGTCAAGTTACTAGAAGTATTTACAATAACCGAATAATTATTAGTTGTTTACGGTGTGTTTGGAAATTGGAATTTTTTTTTTTTTTTTACAATAATAATTATTCCTGAAATATAATAATTATTACGCTATTATAAAAAAAAAATTATTTACAATTTCCAAATGCTACCTAAAAACTATTAGTTACAATAACCCCACGACTTTTATTTGTGAACTATATAATATCAAAAGAAAATGAATAGTAAAATTAGATTATCTAGTGTGACATCGCGCGTGAATTTGCACGAATATATCCAATATCTTCAACTAAATAATGTTTAAAATGTAATTGTTTGTTAAGCATTGATTTTTACACTTCTAGTGAGAAACTATGACAATAATACGATGATTCGACCACTTTGAGCTTGCACCAAGTCAAATGCCCTAATCCCTCAAAAGTAGATGGACAATTCATTCAACTCCTTCTAGAACTATAAGGAGTGATCACATGCAAAGTTTGGTATGACTCTCTTTTGTACTTTTGTGGTCTTGAATTGCCTTGTGAACCACTGTCATACTTGTTAGAGCTTAAATTATATTAATTAGATCCAGACACGTATGGTTTTAACTTAAATTTTCATATTAATACTACCTTTCAAAATATATTTAGTGCTTATGTAATGCCCAAAACGCTTGATAGCAAAATCGATCGAAGTAATAATTAATAGTGAAGAGATTATATACCATTGTAAACTTCATGCCAAGGTAAATGTGACTCGATTAATTTATCACCACACATACTTTATTAATTAATATATCATGACACATACTTTATTAATTAATATATCATCACATATACTTTATTAATTATATGTAGCTTTACACATACCATTAGTGTTGGTAATATTGATCTCAAAAAAAATGTTGGTAATATTATTTACAACTTCATCCTAGTTCATACTTCTTGTCAGCTTTAACTTGTACTATTTAGGATATAGAATTAAAGCTTTGGTTGATTATTGATGTATATCATTAATTCAATTTTAAAAAGTTCAACAATAATTGGTGATTCATCTCAATTCTTCAGTAATACAGGGTCTAATGTTAGAAAAATCATTTCTAATTATTAATATTATATATAAGTTTGATACCATACATTCAATTATTGGTCTGGTTAAATCATTGGCTAAAGAAAAATTTTGTAGTGCATTAGGGTATTATATTAGAAAACTGATTTGAACACTTTGCTTTGAAATTGTTTTACCAAATTCTTTGATTATAGACATAAATAAATAAATAAATTGCTGATTTTATACATGATAATAGTTGAAAAATTATTAGCTAGTAAATAATTTGTATTTTTAAATTGTAAAAATTATAGTTTATATAATAATAATAACTTTCGAACCGTATAACCGATCACAAAAGTCGGTTATTGGATACCAACTCAATTTGCAATTTCAAATGTTTCGGATGTTTGAAAAATGGTCAAATAACGAATATCTCGGAGTTTTGTATTCTATATACGTGAGTTAAAATATTAAAATGTATATAAAAACTAATCCAAAATTAGATTTTATTGAAAACTTTATATTTTATTGAAAAATTATATTTTTTTTATTTTTCTAATATTTCGAATATTCGACTATTCGATCGGATAACCGAATAACGGATATCCGAAATGTTTCGGATCATATACAAATTACAGATTTCGTGTTTTTAGAATATCTGATATCCGATAATATAAAAATAGTTTGTGCCCAGCCCTATTTAGTCCTTGTTTGGTAAATTGGATTAATAAAGAGGTGGAAATAAATTTATTTTGGTAAAAGGACAATATTATCCTAATCATGTATTATGAGATCAACTTTCAAATTTTATAAAAAAGAATAAAGTTGTAAATTTGGACTCTAGTCCTCACTTTATTCGTGCATAACAAACATATGATTATTAAGTAATAACTCTCAAAACTTATATACTTGTGAAATGCCCGTTGTTGCAATTGTTGTGACTTTTGAACTTGATTTCAATGGCAGAAAAGTGATAGGGGCACGATACTACATAAAGGGGTATGAAAACTACTACGGAAAATTAAACCGAACCATAGACTACCTTTCACCCCGTGACAAAGACGGGCATGGGACCCACACTAGCTCCACGGTTGGAGGTAGGAAAGTCCCTAAGGCCTCCTTCATGGGTGATCTAGCCCGAGGCACGGCCTCAGGAGGGGCCCCACTAGTGCACCTAGCAATCTACAAGGTTTGTTGGGCCATCCCGGGAAAAGACAAGGTGGAGGGAAACACATGTTTCGAAGAGGATATGTTGGCAGCTATGGACGATGCAATCAACGATGGTGTACATGTCATGAGTATTTCGATTGGGACGACAAAGCCCGAGGGGTACTCCCATGATGGCATTGCGATTGGTGCATTACATGCTGTGAAGAAGGGCATTGTGGTGGCAACTAGTGCGGGGAACTCAGGGCCTCATGCAGCTACGTTGTCAAACACTGCGCCTTGGATGATTACTGTTGGGGCTAGTAGTTTGGATAGGAAGTTCCTTGCTCCTGTTGTTCTCGGAAATGGCTTGGTCATTCAGGTAATTTTTAACTCAAATCAACCTTATTTATTGGATTACAACTTTTTTTTACCGGAATATAAACTTTTTCCAAAAAATCATAACAATTTGCCAATCTTAAAATATGTGATTTTTTACTTCAAACAACTGGTACGTTAATTAGGAACAAATATGACATACACCATATTGCTCACTAGTTATATATGGTGACTAAAAATGTTGTGCAGGGCGAGACGATCACCACTTACCGACTAGACAATGTTGCATTTCCATTAGCATACGCCGGAGATGTTAGTGTACCCAATACTCCACATGAATTGGCTGGGTAAGTATGTAACCTTACTACTGTATTGTATATACAATGATTAGTATGTTTAATACAAAGTATGGAACATTACAATATTTGGAGTATATATATTTATGAAAGTTAAACTCCCTCTATTTCGTATTGTTATTCTTCATTATTCTTATTTTTTTCCATTTAATTAAGTTTAAGATATACTAGTTGTCTAGTTTTCGCCATAGAAAAAATGCAAATGTGCTGTTTCATGACTAGTTAGACAAAGCCTTGTAACACAAACTTGATAATTAAGCATTTGAGTTAAAGTGCAATTATGTAGTTTAAATTAATGGTGCAAAATTGAAATTGTACAGGCAATGCCTTCCAAATAGCCTATTACCTAAGAAAACAAAAGGTAAGATAGTATTCTGCTTAAGAGGAAATGGCACAAGAGTTGGGAAAGGTATGGAGGTTAAGAGAGCAGGAGGCATTGGCTACATACTTGGCAATGCTAAAGGCCAAGGAGAAGAGATTGTCGCGGATCCCCATGTTCTTCCGGCAACTGCTGTGGGTGAAAAAGAAGCCTTTGAGATCCTAAAATACATCAAAACTACACAATTTCCTGCAGCCAAGATCCTCCCAGCATCAACTGTCGTTGGCACATCTCCCGCACCTTTCATGGCCTCTTTCACTAGCAGGGGGCCTAGTATTGTTGATCCTACTATTCTCAAGGTGCATTCATGCATGAAATTAACATTTCATTTGGTCATTGATAATCAGAAAATAACGGAATTTTCACCAGATAGACTCAAACTTAATTAACCTTGTTCTATGCAGCCTGATATTACGGCACCTGGGCTGAACATATTAGCAGCATGGAGTGAAGCAGATGCACCAACTAAATTGGGCATAGATGACCGAAGAGTGAAGTGGAATATCTACTCGGGAACATCTATGTCTTGTCCTCATGTAGCGGCTGCTGCTGCACTCCTCAAAGCCATCCATCCTACTTGGAGTTCCGCTGCTATTAGGTCTGCCCTCACTACTACAGGTAACTACACAAGACTCACGACTCATGACTGGGGCTATCCAATGAGATATCATGTGTTACTTTACCTAACAATCATAAACTCTATCGCCGAATAAGACCTATACGCGGTTCATGTCCCCCCTTAAGCATAACTCACTAATTCAATTCTCATTATAAATAATACAAAAATGAAGTAGTTAGTCACAGAAAAACCTCCTTTTGGCACAAGAATAATTCACTAATTTGGTGTTCCATCTTGCAGCTCGTCTGAAGAACAACAATGAATCTCTAATAACAGATTCACAAGGCAACCCAGCAGATTCATTCCAATTCGGCTCAGGTCACTTGCGGCCTACAAAAGCAGCCCATCCAGGACTCATATATGATGCATCATACAAAGACTACTTAACTTACCTTTGCAGTTTAAAGATGCCAGGATTTGATCGATCATTTAAGTGTCCCAAAAATTTACCAAAAACAAATGACTTAAACTACCCTTCTCTTGCAATTTCCAAACTTAGTGGAAGTATCACAGTGAAAAGGACAGTAACAAATGTTGGTAAAGGTAAAAGCACATACTTTGCTACTGTCAAACCACCAACGGGATACAATGTTAAGGTTTCACCAAATATACTGATATTCAAGCATAAGGGCCAAAAGAAAAGTTTTGAGATTACAGTCGAAAAGGGTAAAGATGTAATTTCAACCATGAGCAGTTTGCAAGAATATGAATTTGGTTGGTTGATTTGGTCTGATGGACTGCATACAGTGAGAAGTCCTATTGCTGTATCATCTGCTTAGTTATTAATATAATATAATTAATCATGTATTAGATTGATACACTTAACTAGGACGTTACTTATTTCGTATATGTTCATCTAAATTAAAAGATAGTTTAGATGATTCATGTTCTAATGACTTAGTATAGGGTTTTTACACAATAATACAAAGTAAAGTGTTTACAGATTGTTTATATCTTGCTGATTTTAAATGATATGTCATGTCCCTATAAAGAGTTATTGCAGGTTTGTTAAGATAATTTATGTAATTTTTATCAATAATATTTATTAAATAGTTCTTTATTGCAGATAAAAGCTGAGCTACTTCATTTTATTTTTGATGGAAGTCATGAAACCTGTTTTTACAGGCCTATAGAAAATCTACTGTGAAAACTGGTACGTATGAAGCATTAAAGGGTACACATATTTCATTAATAATATTTTCGTGAATACTAGAAACATCGATTGTAAAAAACGCGTACCCTTTCATCATACAATATGATAATTATTATTTATGAATCATGTTAGAATGAAACCACTTAAGAAAAGTGGATTTTGATAATTCAAATTTTCACCTATGTAGCAATAATATTCTTATAAAGGTATACACAAGGTAAGACAAAAATCAAGGGAATCGGAGCATTCTGATTCATGCAACACGGATATTAGACGACACAATAATTATATACAGATCTACAATAATACACAAAGAACATATTTTTGATGCTTCATGCTTGAACTAAGTTCTAGCTTTCAATTAACAAATGGATTTCTCTTTACCTTGACTCTTTCACCTTTAAAATGAATATACTTCCATTTACATCCATATCTATCAATGACTAGTTTCTTCTTTTCATCTTCACCAAGAATCTCAAACGCTTGCGCAACCCTTCTGACTGTATCCTCGTCTGGTTTGACACCTAACTCTTCCATATCTCCAAATACCTAGGTTTTACAAGGGTTTAAAATTATAAACATTCGATATATAGGAATTTCAGAGCTAAAGCATGCCAACTAGAGTCCTGTACTCCTGTATAAAGCAGGAGCAAATATAAACAAAATTTTAAGAAAAATAAAAAAGCAGGATTACAATCTATGTATTTGTGTTGTCTACGTAACAAAGTATTAGGTTCAGGAGTTGAAGTGACGTGAAGTCGTGAAGTGATTAGCCTAAACATGGAAGTGAACAGGGGGACAAATACATTGGTGAGATGATGTTTTCCAAAGAACCCAGGCCCAAACCTTAGTGTCATATACGGGTCTTTGTAAAAATTAGTTTGAGGCCAAGGTTATCTTTCGACTCTAGTATCTATAATATTTGGGTGCATCTTGGGAGTTGGGAACTTTAACCAAGCCAGTTAATACGCTACCATCAAGGCTCGAATGGAACATAATATGCACAAGCAACAAACAAAATATGAACTTAAACCTACAAGAATAAAAGCATCCATGAACCTAGATACCCTCACCATGTCCTCTAACACGTATGTTAGCCAAAAAAAGAAGATTCAGATTATCAAAGTATTAGCATATATTCTCCAACATTGATTACCACCTGTGGCACCTGATCAAGGATCAACCTAGCAGGAGACAAAACTAGTTCAAGAGCCAAAAAAAACTTGGCCTTAAACTATACCAATAATAACAGTTTTTCAATATCGAATTGCATAAGGGGTTAGACACTTAGACCAGTAGACTACAATAGCAATGAACAGAAAGGCTATATCTGGAACAGCTCCTTTCAGCAGTACAGCACAGCAACAATAAACCAAAGGCAACTATAGTTTACTGTGACTGAGGTATCATTCTGGTCACTGATATTTAGGAAGAAAGACGCGCGCGTGGGGGAGCTATTTTCGGTAATGCGGGAAGAAAAAAAAAAGAAAGTTGATTACTTTAGTTTGGGGTAGAAACTGAAGAAGTTGCTGAGTGTGTTAGAGACTTAGAGGTGAATTATCTATAAACAAAAATGGAAGCGGTTAACACTGATGCGAATTTAATTGTTTAGTTGGGAGAGAATCAGGCCTTGTGAAAGCTTGATATTATCTTAAAGTATGTAATTACCAGTTAATCTATCCACAATTATCAACTCCTTCAGTTCATTCTTAGCATATCAGTAATATATCATAGTATCATGCAACTAAACTAAGTTTCTTAGTTACCTCTATTATTTTCTCTGGTCTATCATGATGATCATATAGTGATATCATCCGAGAAAACAGCCGCCTAGAAATAGAACGTGTATGTGTATGCAATAACATATTCCACAAAGACCCTGCTTCCTCTATTCTGCTCTGCTGGTCATATGCCAAAAGGATGGTATCATATGTCGCCATGGTTGTACCTTGCCCCTTACTCAACATCCACTTGGCAACCTTCTACGTGATATACATGAGNATAAAACATATTCAAACCAGTAAACAGTTCAATTCGGCACCATGCATAACATAAAGCACCTCAGCTTCAAGTTGGTCAAATGATGTCAAGTTACTGGCCAGCAGGAAGATCACTATGTACCAGAGTACCAGACACTATTCTTTGGCTATATAGACATCATAGGATTGCTAAAGTCATACACTGTAATTCAGAATACCACCAATATATAAACCTTTATCAGTCACGCTACTAGAAATCTAGAATCAGTAAAATGTAATTTAGTATACAAGTCAGTAATTCAATACTGCAATATTACATACCATCGATACCACTATTATAAGATTCTCTATTTCTCAACAGAATCCATATATATTAATAAAATAATATATGATGGACTAGCAAAGACGTGAAGTCATTCTTCCATGTACACTGCAATTGCAATTTGCCAATCTCTTCTAGCTAACTGAACTGAATGCAGCAGGCAAAAGATATGCAATATCTAGCGTTAAAGGAACTCATATAGTAAGAAGATTCTTAGCAATCCAAGAACAAAGAATGCTATTTTAGATTCCCTTTACCTGGGCTTTTCCTACTTGAAACTTTTTCACAGGGCAGTCTAATATATTCGCAACTTCACATCGCAAACCAGTCTAATAAAACAGGAAATGTGATTCATACCAATAAAGCATATAATACAATTTTAACAAAGCTCATTGACACTAATCAGACTGGACTACCCTCAGGAAGGATTAGAAACACATTCAAGAGTATTATCACATTTGGAAATGAATCATACCTGAATTACACGTGACCACTGCCTCTGCTTTTTCAAGAGAGTTAGAGCCTTAGCTGCAGCAATCAATGGAAATTCCAGCTCCCATGCAATCCATTCGTCTAATGCACCATAGACTGCCTCTTTCTCATTGGGGAGTCCAGAAACCTATTATAAAAAATTACTGCACTTTTACTAGCATAAAATTATGTCCTTCACAACATGAATCATAATTTACAAGGCTAACATTAAGATCAACATGATCTCAAACGTTTTCATACAAAGGCCAACCATTGAAAAGTTATACTTACAAACATAGCAGCAAAGACCAATCTTTTTGAAAAGAAATCTTGACTTACATTATTTTTCCAAAAAAAAAAAAAACATAACAGGTTATCAAATTTTTTATATAATATCATCTCAAAAACAGATGAAACACAATCTCATGATAACTAATGCCACAATTAAGATTGTAAACTGTAATGTGTTTGAAGGAAGTAAGAAGGAATGGCACAATGAAACATAAGTTTATTGACTTCAGTTAACACACAAGGCAATCCCACAAACTTACAATTCGAACTAGATCCATTGCTTTCTGCCCTGAACCAACAGAATCTCTACTTTTCCATAGGTGATGTTCTCTTTTCCCGGACTTCTTGGATTTCTTTCCAGATCTTCACAAAAGTATCAAAATACAGAAAGTTTATAATTCAAGTGAAATAGTCCGTAGATTGTAATTAACATTAGAGAATTACAACGATATAGAAAAATGTTAATTGCCAAAGAATGACAACACAAGAAACCAAGTAAAGGTGAAACAGCATAACTAAGAAGAAGAAAACAAGAAAATGGTAACAGCAGCACTGCAGCAGTGCCCAATACATCAGTAAAAAAAAAAAAGAGCTTACTTCTCAACTGCATTAGAAGACGATGATCGTTGAACAATGGATTTGGAAGAACACTGTAAAAAAAACAAGAAAGCTAATGCAATTATTCACAACACACAACGACAAGTTAACAACCTTTCAAGCCAATTTAAACACGGGCAAACAGGTTTAGGTTCTTGCCTGAATACCATTGACATTGAGAAAGGAAGGGTTTCTTCTGGTGTGGAAGTTTATTGTAGTTGAGTACACCTAAGGAATCAATGCCAGATGTTCACAATACAATCCCTAAATTCTTAAAAACAAATATTAAGCAATAATTATGATGATTAATTGACGAAATGTCAACCTGATTTGAAAAAAAGCAGGGGGTGGTTCCAAGCAGAAACAAATTTCTGTTAGAACTAATCATCATCTTCTATGCTCTCACAACAAATTCAGCCTTCATTTTCAATAAAAACCCTATAACAGACATTTATAAATTATAATACTAAGCATTGCTCTAACAACAAATATAATTAACTGAAATCATACATAATATAACTAAACCATGGAATTAACATTTGACATTAATCAAACAAATATATATAATATCATTGCTTCAGATGAAAATCATAAAAGTACAGTGATAAACAATTCAAAATTAGCTGAACATAAGTGCAAGTTGAAGTTGAATAAAGTTGGGCAATCCAACTATTCGATGAAATGCGTCAAAAACAGGCAATAAGATCAAATCTGCAACCTTTTGCTACCAATTTGCCGTTTTAAAACACACACACACACAAATTATACGGAAATCAGAAGAAAAGATAATTAGTGACTTTCAACTTGATAAAATGAATTTGCCAATTTAGTTGGATTTTTGCAAGATAATTTGTAGAACTTATCCAAAATAACTATTTCACAGCATTGTGGCTAAATGTCTACTTGTAGTTTGGAGTAAGTTAGCACTAACATAAATTCCAATAGAATTACAGCTTCTACCAATATTCAATAGTCCTCTCTTAGTTAGAATATTGCATGAATTTAAAAATGCTTGAAGCCACATATGGATCCGACCCAAACAATGAGTATTACCACAATACAAAATATAAATGAGAATCCCATCCTCAAACTATGTCTATAAATATAGGGTTGCCTAATTATCCTTGCCTTTCTAGTTCTCGACTTATGCTAGCTATAAAAGGAAGCACAAAAGCAATAACAGCAGCTACACCTCCAACAATCATGCCTTTAGTATAATTAGTCATCTACAATTACACCCAAAAAAACAAAAAAAAAAAAAAGTCGTGTTTGATTAAAGATACATTAGAGTTTAGCCATAATCATACATTCATACCTAACAAATTTTTGACTAGACAATCACTAAAACGATCTAAAGAAACTCTTAGGACTTGTAAACATGCAATAGAAAAGTATAATAAGGTATAGTGCTAAGAGGTAAATATTAGGTATAGCAAGTCAAGAACTGGGAATTCAGAATGTGAGACTTGATTTCATTAATCTAAACAGCAAGGATAGGGATCAAGAAAGTCAAGATTACTCGAGAACAAGAAGTATACTCTATAGGGATACGACGAGCACTAGGGGACTTGATTTTTCCTACACTATAAGCTATTTATAAGACTTTTAAGCACCTCAGACTTCTTAACTTTCAAAGCAATTTCTAGTCTATCTGAACCAACCCAATTGATCTTCTGCAACAAAATGCACTCTTAAGATACATAATCCTCAAAAATTTATTGAAATTAAACTATAATTACACTGGATGACAAGCTTCCTCAAAGTGATGTTGAACCTATAAATTAGTACATAAACATAATACATGAATATTATAGCAATAAATTAGAAATACCCACTTAAAAATTTTACTAAATTTAAGCTCATATTCACTTAAACATTTCATCAAACATGTTGTGTGCATTTAAGAAGATCAAAACTAAGAAAAACTTACATAATACACGTATTTATGCTTTCATCTCAAATTACATTAAACTTATGTCTAAATTAAACTGAATTTTAACCATATAATATCTAAATCAACCCAATATTATTATAACGGAAATTGGGGAATTTGAAATGATATAATAACAATGGAGAATTATACTTGAAAGAACATAAAATTGTAACAAAAAAAAAAAATGGCAAATCGAAGAAGGTGGAAGATGCGGGTTACCTTGTGAGTAGAAGATAGTAACAGAGGTTGGTTTTGGATTTTACAGGGATGATTTATTAAACAGTTAAACATGTATCATCCGAAACCCGAAGTTTTTCAAATACTCTAATATGACTTTATTTTGGGCCAACCCATTTGTCAAATGGTTATATTTCGACCAATGTCGCATTCTTGTATATGTACCCACTCGTTTTGGGCCTTTTGGGTTGTCTTTGGACATTGCTCATCTTTATTGTTTTGTAGGTTTGTACTTTAAAGTTATTTGAAGTTAAATCTATATAGCAACAATAATTTCTAGTATCAAAGTTCCAAACGTTTTGAGAATTCGGAGACTCGAAAATGGTTGTAAAACTCTTTGGAAATGCTTATGATGATATAAAAACATGAAACTTTTCATATGAGGAAACTTCATGTGATTTTAAATGAAACATTTCGAAAATTTCGTGATGTTTTTTATGTCCTTAGTTGAGTTTGGTCCTCCTGTGACCCAACTCACATGCCTAGGTTACTTTTTTTCGAATTTTCGTTTAAACCTATAAAGTATATATATTGCTCCCGTATACCATGTCATTAGCTTTCTAGTTGTTTTCAATTTTCCAAGGGCTTTCCTTCAATCTAAAAATTAACAAATAAAATTTCATGCCAATAATTTTTCGGGGATTTTGAAACCCTCAAAAAGCGTAACTTATTGCCTTCTTTTTCAGCTTTTTTCGGGGATTAAGTTGGTCCTTTAATATGGTATCAGAGCCAGCGTGACACAAAAATAAAGATTACAGGTTCGAATCTCATCCACCCCTCCCTTCTAAGTGGAATTATTAAACTCATGGTATGGGGGCCCATGTTGCATCCACACTTCAAGCCCAACGGCCTCTCGTACGAGGGGGCGTGATCGAGTATAAAACCTATTCTGTGCCTCAACCATAAGCTTAAGCTTTTGATTGAGTTGGTCCTTTAATACCCAATAGCTTTTCTGCGGGCCATGTAAAAATATTGGCAATTTATTTCCGGGGCCCTAAAACCTTCAAAACAAGTGAATTATAGCCTTCGTTTTTTGCTTTTGGAGGTTATGTTGTCTCGGGTTCCATTTTGTTGTAGGTGACCCCAAGATACCTGACACTCGATTTCCACGTCTAAAAACTCGTTATCATCCCTCTTTAGACAATTTTCGAAAAAAGACACACTACTACACTAGTATATTCGCATTCCTTGGACTCGTCTTATGACCTTTCGAACCTTGCTAAGCTTCTCGGGGGCCCTCTTCTGACCATAGCAACACATTTGTAAAATTTCAATTTTTTTTCCAAAGACCCCCTATAACTCCCTTGAATTGAACTGATTTTTATTGATCAATATCTATAGCATTATAGCATTTCAATCCTCCATATGTATGTTATATAAAAGAGAAATTTGATCTAAAAATGTTTAATTATATGTGGATTGTATTATAGGAACAAATTAACATTTAAGCAACACGCCAACACCTGAACACCAGCACATTCATGCATCTAGCATATAGGCCACAATACACAATCATCCGTGATATTTGGGTGAATCGAATCAAAAGATCTTAATTAAATTTGGTTTTATTATTAACAGAAATACTTTAATTATTGCATTTATTTGCTTAAGTTTCTGACACAATATTTAATTAAATTTATAGTTTGAGCTTATCTGAAACTAATAATGTTGAGTTCATTTGACTAAGTTGGAAGCTTTGTACTGGAAGAATGAATCTTATCTGACATTAATTTAGCATATAGTAGTGTAGGTCATGACATAGTGTTAAGCTAAGTGATACATTAATTGTTAAGTAAATTACAGACACAAGTTGTCCAAGTTATTGAATTGGGGTGTCATGAAGTCAGTAATTTGTATTTGACGCATATAATTATTATTTTTGTATCTAATCTGTAATTTTTTCACTCATGAGACGTTCATATGGGTGTTTCTTAGCTGTTGTTGCATACACAAGTATGATCAAACAAAAATCATAACTAAGCAATTTATTATATAGATATCATACAATATGATCATATGATGCATATACAACCCAGGTAACAAACGTATAAATTCGATTATCAAAATAATTTTGGCAAAGTTGTGCATTAATACATAATAATCATGTTATTGATTTGTTAGTCTATATTTACCCCGTTTAGTTGCAGCATACCATTTTGTTCATCATACAAATAAGTTTAGATAAATTCCATCAATAAATTAAAATTAGGAACAAATCAACGTATATTCTATAAGGGCCTGTTTACTTCAGTTGAAAACAGATGAACTGAACTGAACTAATTGGAGCTGAACTGAACTGAAAGTTTTTTATGAAGGATTAATGAGTAGCAAAATAAAAGAAGAGCTAAACTGAACTGAGCTGAATTGAACTAAGCTGAGCTGAACTGAACTGATTTTAAGCTGAAGTAAACAGGCCCTAAATCAGCATAGTTACAAATATCTATATTACTTTTCTTTTACTATTTGTAATTTAAGTTCCTGTCCCTCGATTTATGAAAATTCACATCAATACCCTTTGAAAAGTACGATACTATGCCAAAAGTATTAATTAAAAGCATCTAAATTAGAGCACTTTTTAAAAAGTGCTATCATTTGATTTCATTAAAAGCGCTTATAAAAAAGCATTTTTATCACGTATTATTGCTATAATTTTTTCAAAAAAAAAAATAAATAAAAAATAAACATAAAAATAACTGAGCTTATAAAGAAGCTATAACCGAGTTATATACATAAACAAGTTGGTCGCGTGCTTCTAATGTCTAAACGAGTAATATATAATAATGCTCAAACTTAGCTTGTTTATAGTTTATCAAATGAGCTTTAAAATATTGTTTAAGCGAGCTTTCCCTATTACTTCTCAAACGAGCTTTAACCGAATTTTAACTAAACTTGTTGGTGAACTTTAATTTACCCCTAACTCTATCCGTATTATTGATGCACTGGCATATCAGAGAGAAATAGAAAGGTGTTTATTATTGCGTAAATTAATAGAGATGTAGTGTGAAGTAAGTGACAATCGAACATTATTTGTCATATAATTGGCTACACATGCAAGATTATTGTATTTAGCCAAAAACATTAAGATAAGGATTGCATATCACGTAAATTGTCCTACAAACATATACGTTACACTCCCTTGCTAGTTGCTACAATTAGTTTTGTACTATTTTGATCATAATTAATTAAATGTGAACATCTTTTTTTAATTTTTTTTATATGTAATTATCTACTCCATGATACTTGTATTCTGATCTCGATCCATATTATAAAATTGCTAGTTGTTAACAAACAAGCAGGGACATAGCACATATCTTATTCTTTTGGACTTAATTATGCTCACTCTCGTTTATTATATATAGTTTATATATACTTTTTATAATAAACATATAGCTACTAAACATATTACTCAAAAGCACTAAGGCAGTATTGTATCAGACTATATTGACATTTTGGAAAGGCAAGAGCCCAACAATTAATTAATAAATAAATAAAAGACACATTATTAACTAATAATGTAACATAATGTATTGATATATAATATGTACTCTGTAATAGACAATGTAACCTGTCCAATCCAATTATATATATATAAACAAAGAATTGACGTCAATTATATTGATATATAGCCAAAAAAAAAATGCTAGAATGGAATTAATACAAAATTGAATGATTAAGATCGACCATTTAATCTGAAATCTCATGAGCTAATTTCCGATCAAAATGACTTTTCCCCTCAAATATATGGATGAAAAAGAAAGGACATACTTACCAAATCACATTAACTTCAAATGTAGAAGCAACAAAAACATTAGAACGTACTACAAACCAACCCTAAAACTAACATTACATGTTATTTTATTTATTTGTTTATTTTAAGACACGAAATCAATGATTGGCATTAAATCTCGTAGATGTGATTTATGATAATATAGTGTGGCTAAAACTTAAAATAAAATTAAAACATACGTGAGCCACAAGAAACGGAGGAGTTTAGGGAATCTTATCTGACTTGCTTTAACTTGCAACTGAGAAAGAACCCCGTCATCTCTATATAACCTGTTATGTTAATTAGATTACTTTGCCTTTTTAAAGTTTTAAACTATTTTTGGGTATTTGACCTCATCCAACATCAATTATCAATGTACTACACTCCTAGTTGAATCTCACATATTTGTAATTAGTTATTAATCCTTTGGTATGAAGTACAATTTTTAATTTTTTTTTTTTTTTTTTGGAGGACCAATCCAACCAAAAATTTTTATTTTTTTTTATAGAGGACCAACTCAACCCAAAGTTTAAGATGATAGTTGACGCCTAGAAATAGTTTATATATTTTATCACCCCAGTGCTTAATAATTCTACTTAAAAGGGAGGGGTAGATGAGATTCGAACACGTGACTTTTGTGTCACGTTGACCCTGATACCATATTAGAGGATCAGCTCAACCAAAAGTTTAAACTGATGGTTGAGACCCCTGAATAGTTTATATACTATCAAATGTCATTAAATTTAATTTTATTCTTGTAGACATGTACATGTTAGCATTATATTGGTCGTGTGGCCAATAGTTACCGACTTAATTACCCTCGGCAAAGTTGTTCTTTATATTAAGTAATAAGTAAATTAATTAATTAAGTAATGCATATAAGATTTTTCTCGAAGTGTATAGTAATTTGAAACGTCTAAAAAAAATACTATTCTCGCCTAATGGCCGATTTTATTATTATCGAAACATGCATGTGAAAGTTTACAATTATAGATCAAGTGCTGATCGATTACATATAATAAAGATGGGATAACTATTAGTTTCAATTTGAAAGATAACATGCAATAGAAATGATCACAAGTTCACAACGAATATATATTTGCGTAGCTAGTTTACATTGTCACCTAGCTAGCTTACTAATGCAATTTGCCAATTTGCATTGTTATTTGTTATCAACTCGAAATGAGTAATGAATACTCTCTCTGTTTGAATTTATTCTTTACGTTTTGACTTTGGATACTATTCACAAATTATGCTTTGACCGTTGTTTGTGCTTTATATATAAGTAAAAACATATTCATATGGGGTCTTATTTGATTCATCTTGATTTATTCTACAAGAATATTAAGTTTTTATAATTTTTACGAGTAAAACAATAAAGATATAAGCGTTACATGCATTGATAAACGTGTATATATAAAATGTAAAAAATAAAATGATACGGAAGAGTACTATATTTAATGCATATATGTTACTCAAAATTAAACTAACTGCATAATTATTTGAGTTCAAATTTGTAATCTAATATTTTGTGTATCATTTGTGTGTCAATTAATGTTTTTTTTTATGCAAATCAGGTACAAAGGAAAATAGGAAATTAATACATCAAAAGAGAAGCTTGAGGCATACCGATCCTCTGGGACTCAAAATCCATTTCTTTTGAACCCATTAGGATCAACCGTCAGGGGATTCACGACATTCTGCGGGGCTCTTATTACTCAGATCCATATGGTTTGAAGATTGAATATGCTCCACGGTCCAGCAACAAGGCAGCAGACCAACTTGCGAAACATTGTAGGGACAACAGTAGTCTCATCCTCCCCTTGGAAGTTTTTACTACCTGCCTAATTTTATTGCTTCTATTGTAGAAGAAGAGTACAACTCTTTTAACTCCATTGCTTAACTCGTTCCTGCTTTGGCATTAAAAAAAAAAAAAAAAAAAAAAAAAAAAAAAANAAAAAAAAAAGGCTTCTCCTACTCAATTAAGAGTCTGTTTACTTCATCTTAAAATTAAATCAGTTCACTTTAGTTCAACTCTACTTTTATTTTGCTACTCATTAATCCTTTATTAAAACTTTCAATTCAATTCAGTTCAGCTTCATTTAATTCAGTTCAGTTCAGCTGTTTTCAGCTGAAGTAAACAGGTCCTAAGGTTATTGCCTTATTAGTTGATTTTATATAACGTCTCATCACTTTTGAATTTAAAAATTAAAATTAAATTTTATCAACCAATAAAAAACAATAGTATATAAATAGTACATACTCACAAAGTGAAACAGTAGAATTTTTTCCTAACTAATAAAATACCCAATTACATAGGGGTGTACTTCTTCAATGCTAACTTTATCACTTTTCTTAATTGTTGAATATGCTAGTACCCCAGTTTAAGTCCTTTTTTTATAAAAAAAATTTGTATGACGTAAAAATTATCAAAATTGATATGATTCGTGCACTAAAAGGAGAAGTCTCGTTGATTGGTACATCTAATTTCTTGTGTAGCAATACGACAAGAGGAAGCGTAATGGAATATCAGATATTGCACAATATCTACTACTTTTGTATTATTATAGTAGTTAGAGGCAACATGCAGTTGACGGTGTTACGTTAGTGGAAATATAAAGTTGACGGTGTTACGTTAGTGGNATACGACAATGGGGACAAACTTGTTTATCTTATAGGATATGGATATGAAAGTAAAGAATCGCATTAGATATAAACAAAAATACAAGATCCAATGTGAAATAAATGCAAGGCTTGAAATAAAAGACAATGGCATCTGCAATACAACATTTCTACATTGTCTTGTGTGAAACAAATGGATTGATGATTTATGTTGTTTTCTTTCTGATTAAGACCACTTTATCGGGTATCTTAATTATTTACTTATCCCGCTTCTTTTCTTTTAAATTACTTTTCAATATATATAAAACATAATAAGTCTTATTTTGTCCTTTCAACAAGTATTTTAGTACTACCTAATTATATAATTTTTACATATATATATATAACAAAGGTTATTTAAAATCAAACAGATGCATTGGCATATAAAAAGGACAAAAAGCATCAAATAAAAGGTAATGAAGGGAGCACTTCGTTTTAGTTTTTGCTAACTATTGTGTGTTTTACTCAGTAGTTTATTTAGGCCGTGTGCTTTGGACTTCTTTTTTATTTAGGGCCTATTTACTTTAGCTTAAAATCCGTTCAATTCAGCTCCGTTCAGTTCAGTTCAGCTCAGCTCTTCTCTTATTTTGCTATTCATTAATCATTCATAAAAAACTTTTAGTTTAGTTTAACTTCAATCAGTTTATTTCAGTTCACTTCAGTTATTTTCAATTGAAGTAAGCAGGCCCTTAGTCTTTTCTATTCATTTAAGTGATATTTTGATTTAGCATATATTTGATTCAATTCGGCTAAATTTGTACTGTGTTTCTAATATCCTCTTTCCTATGTCCTCCTACTAATTATTACGATCGAGTACATTTATAATAATGTTTGTCATAACACTAACATCCCCCTTTGACAAAATTAAAACACATTCCAATAACATATTACCAAGGACAAAATGTAAGGAT
Source organism: Suaeda aralocaspica (assembly GCA_016808085.1). Taxonomy (NCBI): domain Eukaryota; kingdom Viridiplantae; phylum Streptophyta; class Magnoliopsida; order Caryophyllales; family Amaranthaceae; genus Suaeda; species Suaeda aralocaspica. The sequence continues at coordinate 1,700,613 of PYUH01000040.1, read as the reverse complement.
TTTTCAATAATGTGGATATTTCATATGAAAAATATCGAATAAAGCAAAGAAAATAAGACGGAGAGAAAGGATATTAATGAGGTAATGGAGGAGAATGACGTACATGAGAAAGAAAGGAGTAGCGTGCGCCATACTCAACGCGCTAAATAAATGACGCCACATAAACGACATTTACTCTTACACAAGACCTTATAAATTCACTTCTTTCAACTCTTTCATTCATTTTTCCCCCTCTCCAAAACCTCTAAAACCAAACACAAACATTTACAAAATTCCCATTACCTAAAAGATGGAAGAAGAGTTCCATGAATCCGACGTCGTATTTGCCGAAAAACACCAACAAAACTCCCGTTATTATTTACAAAATATCAGTTGCACCACCAAATTGACAAAAAGCCAACTATCAAAGAATAAAAATAAGATCAAAAGAAAACAAAAACGTAACCATAAACCCCACAAATCACCACCTTTAGACATACCGGACTCAATCCGGTACGTCGATTTTATTGATCACCACGGTGATGATGATGATGAGGAGGAGGAGTTGGAAGAATTATCATGGGTGCCACCACACCAAATTGTAGCCCAAAGAATAAACAATTATTATAATTTGAGCAGGAAAATGGCATGTTCATTTTGTGTTGAAGATGAAAGAGGAAGAATTTTGAAAGGAAGAAATTTGTTTGAAGTTAGAAACTCTATACTTCGCTTAACTGGGTTTATTGAAACGTGATTCTTTTGATCATTGATATTAAATTAAGATTTATTATTTTTATTATCATTGGTCTTACTTACGTAAAATCTTATTGATTCATCTCTTTAATATATGGAGTTGATTTTAAAGGAAGACGCGTAAACTCTGATTTTGTTTAGAGAAAATTTCTTACGTACCCAATTTTCAATTATTATTGGAGCTTAAATTGAAATTTTGGTTCATGTATTGAATGAGTTCACGTGACTTTGTTTTCATACGTTTTTGGATTTTTATAGATAGTACTATACAATTGGGAATATGTAATAACATCGGATTTTAGTGGAGTATAATTTTTCAATTCTCACAATTTAAAATTTTTGTACTGCATCCATTATTGTTTTATGATCATTCAATTGAATTTTGGTATCGTTTACTTTTGATAGTATATAAAACATATTTTAAATTTCAACCATTAATTTAGTCTATTGATTGAGCTGCTTCTCATAGCTTTAATGTGGTATCATCTTATCGGAGTGTACGTGATCGAGTATAAACCCTATCCCTGAGTGTTAGCCAGGCATCAATTTAAATGATTAGTTGATTTGGTTCTCTAATAACATCATTCATCTTTAGATATAATTTGTTATAATTTATCAAATAATGTTGTTAAAGTGGCACTACAAGAACTCGCATGTCCGTAAAAAAAAATAATAAAATAAAATAAAATGCAGTCAATAATTTTACTTTTTTCAATTTTATTGGAGCTAGAATTGATGATATATAAGCAACTTAAACATAAACTCAAACACCTCAAAAAAAGTCACACTACCCCCATCTCAGAATATATGCAGCAAATCAAGACTATTGTTGATGAGTTGGCCTTACTAGGCACCATTCTTTCCCAAGAATACATCATTGAAGGACTTGATCCTACACAATACCAATCTATTATTGATGCTGTCCAAGCTCGTGACACTCCCATAACCTTTGAAGAACTTCATGAAAAATTCATTAACAACTCTCAAAACAGTTGAAACAACTGCATCTATATATATATATATATATAATATGAAAATAATGTGGTTGATAGAGGATATTTATAAACAATCTTTAACATATTTTTATGTAATAATCTTGAAATGAATTCCAACATCACGCGTCTGTCAATGGTATATAAATACTTTAAGCTAGATTGATATGGAGGAACTGTTTACATCAGCTTAAAATCAATTCAGTTCAGTTCAATTTAACTCTTATCAGTTCAATACAATTCAATTCTTCCTTAAAAACCATAATAAAAAACTTTCAATTTAGTTTAGTTTATTTCAGTTCAGCTCCAATTAATTTAATTCAGTTCAGCTATTTTCAGTATATTTTAGAATGAAGACTATCCCCTTGTATCAACTCACCTCACTAGTCACCACTATGAGTGGATAGAGTCCTTTATATTGTAGCAAGATTAGGCAAGCAAATCAATATAGAACTTAGCAGTGCACATTTATTTAGAATTGGAATTGAACGGTACACATTTACACTTTTTAAGTCCAGCCATATTCAACATTATCCATTTGATTGTATTGAAGACTATAGTATTCTTGTGTTTTGCGATGAATTAGAATAATAACTTAATGGGAAATAATTTATTCATGATAAAAAAATTCAATTTAATCAAAGTCAAGATCCCAAGTACTTTATTAAGTTCACTCCCTTTCTCCCCTACATTATAGCCTCCATAAACACATTATAGCCTCCATAAAATCGATGGACAGCTCCCCTTTAATTTTATTTGCTCTGTTTTTGTGTTTAATCTTTGTTTTTTATACTTTGAGTAATTCTCCTTTCTTTAGACAGATAATCGTTTCCCCCTTGAAAGTACCAAGTATAAAATATTAAGCTTATTTTAATTTAACTTAACAATAACATATTAATTGTCAAAATTAATTAGTGCTTCACTAATATGTCAAAATGAATATAGAATATTATGTAGCACTAAAACAAATAGAGTTTCCAAAACAATTCCTTTTAAGATGAGGAAGCACAAATTCCAAAAAAAAAAAAAAAAAAAAAAAAAAATTAAAAAAAAAAAAAAATTGAGAAAATATAGCTTAATAAATACTCTGTTATTTAAAAAACAAAACAATGTAAATAAAAATAAAAAAATATCTTTACACATAAAACGAGCATGTTATTACAAACAAAAAAAAATCTTGGATATACCGATATACCATAGACTATGCTTTAATTCAATAATAATTTAGCATTACTTGTATTAAACCTAGTATTAAGAAATAAAGAAGAGACTTAACACAATTGTGTTTAGAACACAAATATAAGAATAGAGAAATCCTAAAAAAACAAAAAAAAGAAACACCAGATTCTCGATTAATAATAGTTATCGGCAAAGACAAAATACATGTTTAGAGTGTTTATTTTAATGTTTTGGGTTACTTATTTGTGTCCTTGTTTCAAGTTTTTTTTAAAGTAAAAAATAATGTGTTTTTTTATCCTGTTTCGTAAAATCATCTAAAGGGAAGATAATGGGATTACAATTAGATGCACTATGCACATATGGAAATTACTCTATACTTGGTAGGGTGGTGGCGGCATGGGGGTGGTTTGTGAGATAAGGGCAAAATAGAAAATTAGCTTATATTTTTGACGTAGTAAGGAAGACATTTGGACTGCTTATGTTGCTATGCCAGTTGGTGGGACTTTATGCATCGAGGTCGAAGTGTATGAAAGGTGTTCATCAAGGTGGAGGAGATCCTGCTGAATGCATTAAGGGTCTTGTACAATACAACTTGCTGGCGATCATACAATGGAAATTGAAGGAAAGAGGTTTAAAATATTAGTTTCGTGTTGTGTTTGATTTTACGGGCGACCCAATTTGACTCTAAAAGCTCTCATATAAAGACCAAATAACAATAAATCCGTTAATCTGGTTTAATTATTACTTTGTACGTATTTGGACTAGTTTGTTATTTAAAGTACGAATATATAATTACCTAGCATTTTGGTTTTTACCCTTGTTAATTAGTTTGATTGTTCTTCTCTCTTAGGTAGTTTATGCTTACCGTTTTTATTTTATTTTATTTTTTGTATGCATAGCGTTATAATTGAATCAAAGTCATTGTTTGTAATGGTACAACTTTAAGTCGGCCATTTTCAATATTTATCCAATTGATTGTATTGAAGACAACTTTATTCTTGTGCTTGCAAAGGAATATAATGATAACTTATTTTAATTCATGATAAAACCAATTTATAAGACTTACCAATTTTTTTTAGCATTAAGGCTATTTGCACAAAGTTACAATGCAGCAAGTACATATGCTCAATTATCCTTTTTGAGAAACTACTATTCAGTATATGTAATAAAATAAAGAAATGTATTGCTCCCACGACAATCCACATAATTATAGTAAAACTAAATGCATTGAGAAACCATTTACCGAAAAGGTAGATATTATAGTAAAAAAAAAAAATGCATTGCTCACACGACATCCACATAATTACATAACCCTACAAAGCCTGTTTTAATTAAAACTGAATTGAGCTAAAATAAATGAATTTAAAAAAACAAAAATAAGATAAACATAGTTAAATGTTATTTCTGACAGTTTGACGGGTGTAGACTGTATCAATTCAGACACTAACTTGTACTGATCTCTTAATTTGTCCTATATTATGAAATGCAGGGACCTGAGAGATAAAACTTAGAGGAGCTCAGCTGGTCCACAGTAAGAAACACTAACAAGGTTGCTGATACTCTAGCTAAGGAAGCAAGAAAGAGTGGGGAGATTAACTGGAACTTATTTGTCTTTGATTTCTCCGCCTAATTCCGTAATGGACTTGTACATCGGTGAAAAGCCACTAAACCTTTTTTCTTTTTGCTTTCTTTGTTCTCCTGCTTTGCATCAAAAAAAAGTTATAATTATTACACAAAAAGTATAAAATAAATTAACAGGTTGGATTGTTGTAAAAATTAGCTAATAGCTCAGTAGTGCAAATTTTAATCCCAAATAAAATAAAATATTGAATTTCACTAAACTCAATCAAGGATCAAGTATGCACCGCATTGATTTTCGATACCGTGACTTTGTTTCAATTGATACTGATATTAAAAGGACAATCTCAACTAAATCATAAGTTGGTATTTGATGGGCCCATTAATATGTCGTGTTTTAATTACTCTATGATTAATTAATTATTATATGATTGAATAGCACATACTATAGATTCATCTTAAATAGATTCGTGTGAACTGAAGGACTAGATTTGTGAAATGCATAATGTTTATGTAAATTAACGTATGAATAATAATGATATTAAAATTGATAGCTGATTTCGATACTGTGCATTGTGCATACCCATTGTTTGCGTATTACTTGAATGATAAGCGAAACGGCTAGGATCCCTCTCATGGCATCTAATGTACGTGTATATATATGCGAATACATGAATGAGAGAATAATAAATAGACAACCACCACACCTTTACAGTAATGTCCTCAAGAAATGATGACCAATAAATAAAAGTAAACATTACACTAGATGCCAAAATTAATGTACGCTCCTCTATGTTTATTCTAGTTTTTTTTATTACGAATTGCTACATTCTTATCTATCAATTCACACTCACTAAGTTTTTCTAAATATTAAAATAAACTCGCACTTTCTGTAGTTACAATTTTTACTTAAATTCAATTCAAAAAATATATAGCAAACATGTATAACTAATAATATAATAATATATAATATATAAAATATTAACAATGCAGAAGAGCGGAGGTGACCCATATTTCAAATTAAAACTTCTTTTTTAATGAGTTTAAATTGATTGTCTTCATTTTTGTATATCACTTATGTATCAAAAATCTCATTCATTATTTGAAAACATGATACCCAAATTTAAAGATTAAATTAATATTATCAATATTCAAAAATACAATGGCACACCAGTAATACAAAAAGAACGGGATAATAATTTTCACAATATCCACTTGTTTCGCTATCAATATTACATTTCAAGCACATAACGTAACAATGAAAGATTGAAGATGATGAAGTTACAATGTATGTAAAATACTTGTATGGTCAAAGAATATATACTAATATACGTAGTATTATTAAGTTTCCATTTATTAACAGAACAAATAGACAAAAAAAAAATTGAGAGACGTGTTAATCCCACATCTTCTAACTTTGATACAATGCCCATTTGGTTGGTAGTCTAAGCAACTAATGTCATTTTCTAATTAAAGATTAATATATACTTCTGATTAACGATTTTGGATGATTATCGACACTACAACAGATTGTCAAATCCAAGCTTATCCAATAACAGGTTGTTATTTGATTGATATTTAATTAGTGTTTTGATATCACACACTATTACCGAATGCCCGTAGATGGAGGGTGTGATGTTTTGTTTTGAATAAGCACAACTCTCTTAGCTAAACCTCTTGTTTTTTGTCAAGTATATGTGGCTTGGTTAGTGAAGAAGGGAGAAGTTAAGTAAAATCTCTACCTCTAAATTAAATACATTCATTCGTAGGATTCGTATAATTGCATTTGAATGTAACATAAGATACTTATAAAGTAAGTCAAGTTTATTTGAAGACGCACTTAAATACGTAAGTGACATATATTTAATCTTGGCGTTTTAATATTAACATTGATATGTGATTCAGAGCTTGCAGGATGTTAATTAAATAGGTGATAGAAGAATTTTAATTTGTTTGAAAGAATTAGGGTTTATTGTAAATTTTCTCATTTGATCAACTTCAAGTAAGTCTTTGTTGTTGTCTTTATGGTAACTTGTAAAAAAATGTATCCATACAAATGAGCTACATGTTAGTTTGCACTTTTTAGGATCTTACTGTTCATGTCGTGAAACCAATTTCACTTGGCTCACATAGGTCCATAATTTCCCGTTTTGTATGTACTTTGTGCATGGACAACGTAAATGCTTTTTATACGAGTCAGAGATATGGGAAAGAAAGTAGAATTCGGATAGGAGGCCTAGCTCTTTATAGAGAACTAAGTCAAAGAGTCATCCCCCAAAATAGGTGACGGACTTAGAATTTCAATCCTATGGATTCGAAATGTATGTGCTTGCAAGAATTTTATCCACAATTTTATATTTTTTCACTATTCATACAACAAGAGATTTATTTTTTTCAAATCAACATGGCTCACTTGAGCTCGACGAACTCACAATGAATCCGCCCTTACGTAGAATATTCACTTAAAAATCAATGTCATTATCATAAAATTATACATTATTCAGAATTGCACTTATAAAGCAAATTCATTTATATACAATCGTAGATTTAAAATAAAAAAAAATAGGTAAAAAATACTACTAGCAAAGGGGTATCCCGTATCCTAGTATTCTATTAGTTAAATACTTGTACTCTAACTAGTGCAATACAATTAAAATGTCCCAATTCCAAAACTACAAAGTACTATTGTAATTTTTTTTTAAATTGATATGATAGTAGGTATAGGCTGGAGCCTACTACCAGGTAAACATCCAATCAGAATGTCTAAAACAAGTATATAAATAGACCTTGTCTTTGTCATCAAAGGCTTTGACCAATACGCCAAACCCCCGTCTTAAGTACAAACTGTAATTAGTTTCACGTTGCTGGTTTCGGATTTGAAACACATCCAAGTTATTGTGGGGGTGGGGACTATGGGCCGATGGCCATCAAAAACAAAATGTTGTACGTTAGTGCGTGATAACTGATCATGAGAACGACAATTACTGACAAGTGACAACATAAATAGGAAAACAAACTTATGAAAAACCCAAAAATCAAAATAATAATGGATAGTATAATATAAATTAATAATCCTTTATTAATCATTAACCAGAAAAAACCCAAACAAACCACTCTAACCAGGGCCACAAGTATCACCACGTCAACACCTTTTATCATTTCTCATTATTATTGTTGTGACACCAATATTTTAACGAGTACTATCAATTAAACTCTTTGTTTTTTTAGTTGAATGTTGAACCGCTTAACTTTTACAAGGAAATGATAAACAACTATTGGTGGTCAATTTGTCATTGAGGTAAACGACGAGGCATTATATGTGCAAAAGGGTAAAAGGCAATAACCTTGCTAAATACAATGGTATTTTTCAATGTGATTTTCGTTATGCTTAATGTGTTTTTAGGTAAGAGTAAAAAATTGCTCATTAGTTAGAGTTTTCATATCGATTTTAAAATAACTTAGAATGGAATTTTATAATTTATTTTTATGGCTTCCTAACACACTATCTTAGTGATATTTTAAATGCTCAATTCACTAGTTGTAGCTATTGGACTCACCCATCAACCAACAGCTAGTGGATTATAATTGCTCTACTTCGACAATGAAATTAATTGATAGAAAACATTTTATTGTTCACTGTCAAATGGTCAATTGAATTGTGGATATGCTGGTTTGCAAT
>PYUH01000040.1:1662229-1692428 GCA_016808085.1 Suaeda aralocaspica | reverse complement strand
AGTAATTCTCCTTTCTTTAGACAGATAATCGTTTCCCCCTTGAAAGTACCAAGTATAAAATATTAAGCTTATTTTAATTTAACTTAACAATAACATATTAATTGTCAAAATTAATTAGTGCTTCACTAATATGTCAAAATGAATATAGAATATTATGTAGCACTAAAACAAATAGAGTTTCCAAAACAATTCCTTTTAAGATGAGGAAGCACAAATTCCAAAAAAAAAAAAAAAAAAAAAAAAAAAATTTGAGAAACATATAGCTTAATAAATACTCTGTTATTTCAAAAAAACAAAACAATGTAAATAAAAATAAAAATATCTTTACACATAAAACGAGCATGTTATTACAAACAAAAAAAAATCTTGGATATACCGATATACCATAGACTATGCTTTAATTCAATAATAATTTTAGCATTACTTGTATTAAACCTAGTATTAAGAATAAAGAAAGAGACTTAACACAAATTGTGTTTACGAATACAAATATAAGAATAGAGAAATCCTAAAAAAACAAAAAAGAAACACCAGATTCTCGATTAATAATAGTTATCGGCAAAGACAAAATACATGTTTAGAGTGTTTATTTTAATTGTTTTTGGGTTACTTATTTGTGTCCTTGTTTCAAGTTTTTTTTAAAGTAAAAAATAATGTGTTTTTTTATCCCTGTTTCGTAAATTCATCTAAAGTGGAAGATAATGGGATTACAATTAAGATGCACTATGCACAATATGGAAATTACTCTATACTTGGTAGGGTGGTGGCGGCATGGTGGGTGGTTTGTGAGATAAGGGCAAAAATAGAAAATTAGCTTATATTTTTGACGTAGTAAGGAAGACATTTGGACTGCTTATGTTGCTATGCCAGTTGGTGGGACTTTATGCATCGAGGTCGAAGTGTATGAAAGTGTTCATCAAGGTGGAGGAGATCCTGCTGAATGCATTAAGGGTCTTGTACAATACAACTTGCTTGGCGATCATACAATGGAAATTGAAGGAAAGAGGTTTAAAATATTAGTTTCGTGTTCGGTGTTTGATTTTACGGGCGACCCAATTTGACTCTAAAAGCTCTCATATAAAGATCCAAATAACAATAAATCAGGTTAATCTGGTTTAATTATTACTTTGTACGTAATTTGGACTAGTTTGTATATTTAAAGTACGAATATATAATTACCTAGCATTTTGGTTTTTACCCTTGTTAATTAGTTTGATTGTTCTTCTCTCTTAGGTAGTTTATGCATTAATGCATAGCAGTTTATTAATTTGAATCAATAGTGCTCATTTGTTTGTAATGGTACATACTTTTTAAGTTCGGCCATTTTCAATATTTATCCAATTTGATTGTATTGAAGACAACTTTTATTCTTGTGCTTTGCAATGGAATATAATGATAACTTATTTTAATTCATGATAAAACCAATTTATAAGACTTACCAATTTTTTTTAGCATTAAGGCTATTTGCACAAAGTTACAATGCAACAAGTACATATGCTCAATTATCCTTTTTGAGAAACTACTATTACTCCGTATATAGTACATTAAAATTAAAGAAAATGTATTGCTCCCACGACAATCCACATAATTATAGTAAAACTAAATGCATTGAGAAACCATTTACCGAAAAGGTATATATTATAGTAAAAAAAAAAAAATGCATTGCTCACACGACAATCCACATAATTACATAACCCCTACAAAGCCTGTTTTAATTAAAACTGAATTGAGCTAAAATAAATGAATTTTAAAAAAAACAAAATAAGCATAAACATAGTTAAATGATTATTTCTGACAGTTTGACGGTTGTAGACTGTATCAATTCAGACATAACTTGTACTGATCTTCTTTGTCCTATAATTATGAAATGCAGGGACCTGAGAGATAACCTTAGAGGAGCTCAGCTGGTCCACAAGTCAAGAAACACTAACAAGGTTGCTGATACTCTAGCTAAGGAAGCAAGAAAGAGTGGGGAGATTAACTGGAACTTATTTGTCTTTGATTCTCCTCCTAATTCCGTAATGGACTTGTACATCGGTGAAAAGCCACCTTAAACCTTTTCTTTCTTTTTGCTTTCTTTGTTCTCCTGCTTTGCATCAAAAAAAAAAGTTATAATTATTACACAATAAGTAATAAAATAACTTAACAGGTTTTGGATTGTTTGTAAAAAATTAGCTTAATAGCTCAGTAGTGCAAATTTTAATCCCAAATAAATAAAATTATTGAATTTCACTAAACTCAATCAAGTATCAAGTATGCACACGCATTGATTTCCGATACCCGTGACTTTGTTTCAATCTAAACTGTATTAAAGGACAATCTCAACTAAAATCATAAGTTGGTATTTGATGAGGCCCATTAATATGTCGTGTTTTAATACTCTATGATTACTTAATTATTTATATGATTGAATAGCACATACTATAGATTCATCTTAAAATAGATTCGTGTGAACTAAAGGAGCTAGATTTGTGACAATGCAATTAATGTTTTATGTAAATTAACGTATGAATAATAATGATATTAAAATTAGCTAGCTTGAATTTCGATACTGTGCATTGTGCATACATTGTTTGCGTATTACTTGAATGATAAGCGAAACAGGCTAGGATCCCCTCCATGGCCTCCTAATTTACGTGTATTATATATTGCGAATACATGAATGAGAGAATAAAATTAAATAGACAACACCTTCACCTTTACAAGTAATGTCATCAAGAAAATGATGCAATAAATAAAATAACATTACACTAGATGCCAAAATTAATGTACTACCTCTATTCTATTTATTTTTTATTACGAATTGCTACATTCTTATCTATTCATTCACACTCACTTAAGTTTTTCTAAAATTATCAAAATAAACTCGCACTTTCTATAGTTACAATTTTTACTAAAATTCAATCAAAAAATATTATTAGCAAACATGTATAAATAATAATAATAATAATAATAATAATAATAATATAACAATGCAAGAAGAGCGGAGGTGACCCATATTTCAAATTAAACTTCTTTTTTAATGAGTTTAAATTGATTGTTTCATTTTTTGTATATCACTTATGAATCAAAAAATCTCATTCATTATTTTGAAAACAATATCCCAAATTTAAAGATTAAATTTAATATTATCAATCATTCAAAATACAACGGCACACCAGTAATACAAAAAGAACGGGATAATGTATTTTCACAATATCCACTATGTTTCGCTTATCAATATTACATTTCAAGCACATAACGTAACAATGAAAGATTGAAGATGATGAAGTTACAATGTATGTAAAATACTTGTATGGTCAAAGAATATATACTAATATACGTAGTATTTATTAAGTTTCATTTATTAACATGAACAAATAGACAAAAAAAAATTGAGAGACGTGTTAATCCCACATCTTCTAGACTTTGATACAATGCCATTTGGTTGGTAGTCTAAGCAACTAATGTCATTTTCTAATCTAAAGATTAAATATACTTCTTGTATAACGATTTTGGATGTATTATCGACACTCAACAGATTCGTCAAATCCAAGCTTATCCAATAACAGGTGTTATTTGATTTGATATTTAATTAGTGTTTTGATATCACACACTATATACCGAATTGCCCGTAGATGGAGTGTGTGATGTTTTGTTTTGAATAAGCACAACTCTCTTAGCTAAACCTCTTGTTTTTTGTCAAGTATATGTGGCTTGGGTTAGTGAAAGAAGGGAGAAGTTAAGTAAATCTCTACCTCTAAATTAAATACATTCACTTCGTAGGATTCGTATAATTGGCATTTGAATGTAACATAAGATACTTATAAAGTAAGTCAAGTTTATTTGAAGACGCACTATAAATACGTAAGTGACATATATTTAATTCTTGGCGTTTTAATATTAACATTGATATGTGATTCAGAGCTTGCAGGATGTTAATTAAATAGGTGAATAGAAGAATTTTAATTTGTTTGAAAGAATTAGGGTTTATTGTAAATTTTCTCATTTGATCAACTTCAAAGTAAGTCTTTTTTGTTGTCTTTATGGTAACTTGTAAAAAAAATGTATCCATACAAATTGAGCTACATGTTAGTTTGCACTTTTTAGGATCTTACTGTTCATGTCGTTGAAACCAATTTCACTTGGCTCACATAGGTCCATAATTTCCCGTTTTGTATGTACTTTGTGCATGGACATTGTAAATGCCTTTTTTTATACGAGTCAGAGTATAGGGAAAGAAAGTAGAATTCGGATAGGAGCTTAGCTCTTTATAGAGAACTAAGTCAAAGAGTCATCCCCCAAAATAGGTGACGGACTTAGAATTTTCATCCTATGGATTCGAAATGTATGTGCTTGCAAGAATATTTTATCCACAATTTTATCTTTTTTCACTATTCATACAACAAGATTTATATTTTTTTCAAATTCAACATGGCTCACTTGAGCTCGACGAACTCACAATGAATCCGCCCCTACGTAGAATATTCACTTATAAATCAATGTCATTATCATAAAATTATACATTATTTCAGAATATGCACTTATAAAGCAAATTCATTTGTATACAATTCGTAGATTTAAAAATAAAAAAAAATAGTAAAAAATACTACTAGCAAAGGGGTATCCCGTATCCTAGTATTCTATTAGTTAAATACTTGTACTCTAACTAGTGCAATACAATTAAAATGTCCCAATTCCAAACTACAAAGTACTATTGTAATTTTTTTTAAAATTGATAATGATAGTAGGTATAGGCTGGAGCCTTACTACCAGGTAAACATCCAATTCAGAATGTCTAAAACAAGCATCTAAAATAGACCTTGTCTTTGTCATTCAAAGGCTTTGACCAATACGCCAAACCCCCTTTCTTAAGTACAACTGTAATTAGTTTCATCAAAGTTGCTGGTTTTCGGATTTGAACACATCCAAGTATTGTGGGGAGTGGGGACTATGGGCCGATGGCCATCAAAAACAAAATGTTGTACGTTATGCGGTGATAACTTGATCATGAGAACGACAATTACTGACAAGTGACAACATAAATTAGGAAAAACAAACTTATGAAAAACCCAAAAATCAAAATAATAATGGATAGTATAATATAAATTAATAATCCTTTATTAATCATTAACCACAGAAAAACCCAAACAAACCACTAAACCAGGGGCCACAAGTATCACCATCGTCAACACCTTTTTATCATTTTCTTCATTATTATTGTTGTGACACCCAATATTTTAACGAGTACTATCAATTAAACTCTTTGTTTTTTTAGTTGAATTGTTGAACCGCTTATACTTTTACAAGGAAATGATAAACAACTAATTGGTGGTCAACTTGTCATTGAGGTAAACGACGAGGCATTATATGTGCAAAAAGGGTAAAAGGCAATAACCTTGCTATACATACAATGGTATTTTTCAATGTGATTTTCGTTATGCTTAATGTGTTTTTAGGTAAGAGTAAAAAATTGCTCAATTAGTTAGAGTTTTCATATCGATTTTAAAATAACTTAGAATGGAATTTTATAATTTATTTTTATGGCTTCCTAACACACATATCTTAGTGATATTTTTAAATGCTCAATTCACTAGTTGCTAGCTATTGGACTCACCCATCAACCAACAGCTAGTGGTTTATAATTGCTCTACTTCGACAATGAAATTAATTGATTAGAAAACATTTTATTGTTCACTTGTCAAATGGTCAATTGAATTGTGGATATGCTGGTTTGCAATAACCAATTTTTCAAAATGGAGAACCCCTTAATCCAAACCACTTCTGTATTTTCCCTTAAAAAAAAAAAAAAAAAAAAAACACTTTTTTATAGTAAATCGGTGGTGCTAATTAACTTATTAACTTAGGCAATGTGTCATACTTTTGCATCTTGTAAATATTTGCCCAATAGCTCTTACTTGGATCAACAAGACATTTCGATACATTAATCTCCTACCTAAAAAAATGACTATTATGTCATAATTTTCATATGAAACACCAATAAAACACCTAAATGTAATCCTTTAATTTCTACCACCCTTCATTCCTTGACTTTTGTGCCCAAAATTATGCTATGCTCCTCGATTATTAATGACATACTGCCTCCGTTTATTATTAATTACTCATAAATTTTTCATATCTTACAAATAATATCCAAATATTACTATTAATATGAAATACAGAGTAGTAAATAACCAACTTTATCACAAACCCTAGTAAAACAAATATCGGAATTACAACCCAATAAATAAGAACCAAAGTAATATTCTCCAAAATATCCTCCCATATCCTTCCAAAACCACTTTCTATATATACTTCCCAATTTGCCACTCATCATTTATCCCACAAATCTAATCCTCTTCATTTTCTCAACAAGCCCAAAATATTTACTTAACTCCCTAAAAAACTAAATTAAAATTAAAAAAAATGGCAGATTTCTTCGAATTCCAAGAATCCGATATAATTTTCTCCGACGAAATTACCATTTCCTCCTCCAATCAAACCACTGACCACCGCAGTGAATCTCCATTCAACCCGAGTTCGATCCTTCATACAACCAATTTTTCGAAAAAAGGAAACTCCTCTGTTCCAGTTAATATTCCCGGAAATTTCAATTCATCTTCATCTTCTTCATTAGATTATGATGATGATGAAGTTGAATTTAATGGGTATTTTTCTAATTATGAAGATACTGATGATCAAATTGTTCCTCCTCATGTGATTGTTGATCAAAGATCGGGTGATTTTGATGGGGTTTTTAAGATTTCTAAACCTAAGAATTTGTTTCATTTTCGTAACTCTGTTCTTAAGTTAACTGGTTTTCTTGAATCTTAGTTTTTTTTTTTCTTTTTTTTTCAATTTAAACTACTGATTTTGTTGAAAAAAAAATGAGGTATATGAATTAAAAATCGAAAATTTCATAGTTTTTATTTTTTTTTTTATGGAGTGGGGGTTTATTAGAGAAGGAAAAGAGAGAAATTTTGTATGAATTTGTAATTGTAATATTGGAGTATTAAAATTATAACATTTCATGGGTTTTCATTTGTGAAAATTTTCCCCATGATTTTGAGGTGATTAATGTATGTATTGTTAAATTAATTTTAATATACAAGTTCTTATCTTTATATTTTATTTTATTTCCTCTTGCGGCTTTTGTTAAATTCAAGATTTAGGGTCTGTTTACTTTACATCAATTCGGCTTTATTTTCCTATTCATTAATCTTTTACAAAAAATATTAGTTCAGTTTTTTGCTAAAGTAAACATACCCTTAAAACAGCTGATTTTAAGCTCTACTTTATTCATTAAAAAAAACACAACATTATTGGTACAAATTGAGAAAGTGTCAATTTTAACCAAGTGTGTTTTATATCATGTGTCATAAGGCCCTGCCATAAATTTTAAGGGCCTGGTTTATATATACGAAATTAGGCTCTTTTATTATTAAAATTTATACATTAGTATACATTTTCGGCAATAATAAAAAATTTAAAATTCGAAGGTCCTATTCATCTTGGGCACTATACGGTGGAGTTTTTTTTGGATATCCTCTCAACCGGGCCTGCTGCAAAATTTACACTTACTTGACTAACATAACTTACATTCTTTTTTAGGCACTCAGCAATCAAAAGTTATTAGCTAGTTTGATAATGGAATAAAATAAATTAAGAGAAGAATCTCAAGGCATATATATAACTAATATAAGTAATGCCTTGTAGAGTTGTAATACGTATTTATGATTGCAACCAAATCTTCTATAGCCTAATGATTCAATATTGAAATGAACAATTTTAAAAGCCAAGAGTTCGATCATTGTTCCGATTAATTGAATTTAAGTAAATTAATAATTATAAGGATCTGCCTTATCATCACGCATGTGACATCATTACATAAACGCTTGATGGTTTAATATATACACCGAAGTATATATAGATTTTTTTTTTGTGCTTGGGAGCCACAAGGGCGGGGATGAGAATCGATCCCAGGATTTTCTGAAATCGGGAGGGAAGCTTTTACCACTTGAGTTATCCCTCACTCTCACCGAAGTATATATAGATGAGTATACGTGACATCGTTTTCAATCATAAGTTTTTTATCAAAACAACCAAAAGTTTAGACCCCGATGACATTGATTTTTAGTGAATTGTCTTTTGTTTTGTTGAACTTTATGTGATTTGTATTAGTAAGATGAGGAATTGATACTCCTATTGCCACTCGATTTTAGAATGGAACTTCCTTGACTTTGTTGATTGGTTTGACTCTCTTCCTTCGTATGGGTTATCCAGACCCATTTATCCACATTTTTCAAATGTGTATCATGCATATCACTATATAAATATTAAAATCATGATACTAATTTGCTAAGCTTTCTATAGAAATACGATTTAATTACAATTTCAATGTCAAACAAATTAGCAGTAAGCATTGGATAAAGTTTTTTTTCTTAATTTTTTATTATTATCATTTTTTTTGTGACAAAATATCTTGCTTACTAATTCATATATACATACCATCCGTTCATCAAAATGTTGTAGATTTTTGATAGTGACTCTACTTTTCATGATTTAAACATTTTATTCCTTCTTAAAATGATTTTTAATGTTGGAATACCTTTCTTAATTAAATAGACTGAAAAATCAACTTAGTTTACAATAATCTCAAATTCCACCACCTAATTAACAATAATGAAATAAATTTGTGATCCATATGTTATTATTACAAGACTTAAATTTTTTGAGGTTGCAATTTGCAGATTTATAATCAAGAAGACTTAATAGTATGTGAATGATCGACTTTATATATATTTTGGGTTTAGCATCCAAGGTTTTTGACAAAAAGTCAATGAATCTAATATGCAAATGCAAGTCAATGAGTGGAATAACTGAATTTAAAACTAGTTTAGATGATATGAAAAGATTCGTGGGACTTAAATAACAACAAAAGATTCAAAAATAATTAAGGCTGATTAGGTGACATATATGCATATGAAAATGTGACTTAATTTAATTTAAGTATCACTTTCAATGATTAATCAGGTAATCATTGCTCAATGTTAGAACCTTAATGTTAGATAAGATCAACTTGATTATGTAATTTGAAGTTTAATTATATTCTTCTCAAATAGATTTGTTATGAGAACTCTTATAAAGGGGCAATAATACTACTCTACAGATCGAAAATGGATTGTCTAATTAAAACTCTTTGGTGGTTTACTTGAAAAATAAATCATTAAAATCAAAAGTGATCAAATTAATATTAACTCTTGATTTTGGATAGCATAACTGAACTACTAAAGTAAAAAATTAGGATTAATTTGACTACTTTTGACTTTAATGATTTATTTTTCAATGAACCATCAAAAAGGCCCCTTTTATAAAATAAAGGGTAGAGTAGCTCAAAATCTCTTAACATAATTGAAATGAATAATAATGCGAAATCTTATTTACGAAATATATGGGGTAATATTTTTAATATTTTTTAAGCTATCCAGTTATCTACAAACAATAACAGGCATTTCATCATTTTCATGAATATATTCTAAATAGAGACAGCTCAACCTAATGATAGAAGTCAACCATTTAACTCTGACCCTTAATTACTCTATAAAGAAATAACAGGCCACGTGTACGAATCAAAATCTCTGGATTTAACAATTATGTAATTAGAAGATTGTTTGGGAAACTAATTACATATTTACATTGTTATCTTAATTTTAATGGAACACTTGATAAGTCTATCATAAAATAGCCACTCCATAAGTCCATTAATGACTTAATGAATTAAATTAATACTTCATCCGTTTCAAAATATATGTTACATTTACTTTTTACGCAATTTTTAATGCACCTATCTAAACCTTAATATGTTCCATTATGCTTTATAAAAAATTATAATAATTTGATATTTAAAAACTACGCATCTAAATGAAACTAACAAGATTTTTGTACGACCTTGTTTTTTCTTATGCTCCGTATAATTAACATGAAGATTTTTAAAGTCAAAGCTTCTCACTCTTTGTAATTTTTTTCAAATGTTACAAATATTTTAAAAGGGAGGGAGCGCAGCAACAACTTAACTTTTCACTTTTGTACTCCATGTTAAACAAATATCAAATAGGTAAATATTAATGGATTCTACTAAACATGTGTCGTTCACCAACTTCAATTTAATTAGCCATTTTGATATTGCGACAAGGAGCTGCGCTCTAGGGCTCTATATAACATGTAGATTGACTTTTGTTACAAATTTATTAACTTTGTCATGAATTTCTTTTTTTATTTTCTAATTTGAGAGTTACCGGATTATTGTTTTAGTTAATTTGACAATCCTATTAATCACATTAGTTGATTTGACTAGTGAATCATATTAGTTGAATATTTAATTGAATTGTTTAATTAAATTACTAACTACTTGTTGTTAAATATAATATATATTTTTTGATTGCTAAATATTAAAAATAAAATAAAATAATAATAATAAAAATAATAATAATAATAATACCTACTTATTATTTGAAATAACTATTAAGGACATTGATTATATAATCCAAGATCTATACATTTCAGTAAAGACAAAATTAGGGCATGTTTACTTCAATTCAACTGAAATGATTGGAGCTGAACTAAACTGAACTGAATTGAACTAATTAAAGTTTTTTATGAAGGATTAACGATTAACAAAATAAAAGAAGAGCTGAACGGAACTGAACTGCACTGAACTGATTTTAAGCTAAAGTAAACAGGCCCTTAATCGACTTGAAATTTATATTGTACTACATTTACAATCATAAGTTCCTTCTTTTCCAAAGAACTTCTAATAAAGCCAACTAGCTTCATGAATTTAGGTTTTTGGGTCCAAACCTCTCTCTCCAATCTTCTATCATCTAGTTAGGGCCTGTTTAATTTAACTTAAAACCAGTTCAGTTCAGTTCAACTCTTCTCTTATTTTGTTATTCATTAATCCTTCATAGAAAACTTTCAGTTCAGTTCATCTCCAATCAGTTCAGTTCAGCTATTTTCAGCTGAAGTAAACAGACCCTTACTCCCATTATTTCATCTGAAACGCTATTCATCACCCATAAAACTCTTGTAATCGCCCGTATTTCGCTATTTCTTTCCACTTTTGCCCTTTCTTCTCAAAACAACTTTCTCTCACTAAAAATTCTTCCACCACCACACTTAATTCTATTCACACCGAAACTCGTCGCCGAGGTTGCACGAGGTTGACCTCCACCGTCGAAGGAGGGCAATCGGAGATGTCGCAACTGTGGGTAAGTTTTTAGTTCTGTTTTTTCAAAAAAATATTTTAAAAAAATAGTGAGACTTGCGTCAAAATAAGACGCAAGGTGAAAATATAGGCGATTTTATGGCACCTGTGTCTAACTGAGACCAAGGTGTCAATCACCCAAGTGAGACGCAAGTGTCATTCACTTTGTTTTTGCTTTTTTGTCTTTTTTGCATGCATGCATGAAAAAAAATTATGAAACCTTCGTTTGTGTTAGACGAAGCTTTCCTAATATTTTTTTTTTGTGGTTTGATTTTTTTGTCTTTTTTGCATGCATGCATGAAAAAAAATAAAAATTATGAAACCTTCGTTTGTGTTAGACGAAGCTTTCCTAATATTTTTTTTTGTGGTTTGATTTTTTGTCTTTTTTGCATGCATGCATGAAAAAAAATAAAAATTATGAAACCTTCGTTTGTGTTAGACGAAGGTTTCATAATTTTTTTTGTTTTTTTGTGGTTTTATTGGTTTAATGGTACCTGCCCCTGGATCATTCGAAGGTCTCATGGTACCTTCGTCTTATTTAGACGAAGGTGTCACCGAAATATTTTTTTTCTTTCAATTTGCCTTAAACACTGAAACCTTCGCCTCACATAAACGAAGGTGTCACACACACTACAAGATATCAGGGATTTTGCGACGGACTAATTCCGTCGCAAAAATGACGATTTCCGTCGCAAACTATCCGTCGCTATTTTTTTTGTCGCAAATTTCCATGATTGCGACGGAATAATTGAAGTTTGCGACAGAATTTTCCCTCGCAAACGTACTATTTTGCGAGGGAAATTTCCCTCGCAGAATTCCATCGCAAATTTGCAACGGAAAATTCCCTCGCAAATTTGCGAGGGATTATTCCATCGTAAAAAAATAATTCCGTTGCAAAATTAGGGTGCTTTTTTGATATGGTTTGTCCCTTTTTTGCGACAGATCATATTCCGTCGCAAACTCGATATTTGCGACGGAATTAAATTCCGTCGCAAAAATCCATCGCTATTTGCTCGTTTTCTTGTAGTGACACCATCGCCCACACCTCCGTCCAATTGAGACGAAGGTTTCACCTCATTTAAAAAAAAAACGAAAATTAGCCACTTACCTCCAAACTCCGCCGCCTCCGCCGCTACACCACTCGCTGCCGCCGACCCAAAAGTAAATAGAATAAGAAAGGAAAGGGTGAGTATTAGAGGAAGAAAGGATTGAAATATGGTGAAGGGTAAAATTGGAAATTTGTGCATAAGTACCGGCGATTGTAAGGAAAATGCGGGCGATGAATAGCATTCCCCTTATTTCATTATAGAATTACCAGGCAAAACCTCGTCTTTTATATACCCCTAAACCTCTCCTTTTGTTTCAAACCTAACTTTCAAACACCCCTAATTATTTTGTCCCATGTTATTATTGCATTACCCAATCATCTGATCCCCTTAATACTAGAACACTAGAACGATCATCTTAGCTATTTGAGTAATCATGTACTACCTTCGTTTTTTTATTTGCAACAATTGAGTATTTTTTTATGAGAGATAAAATATTCAATTTTTATAACTAAAAAAAAACGAATGGAGTATTATATTTATTAGCGCCCTATATTAGGATCAATAATAAACACGTTGCTTAGAGTAATAACTAACAATAAGGCTTGTTTCAATTTTGTATTGTCAGAATATCAGGTTGATTGCAAAGCACAAATGGGTTGCATTTTGTTTTATCTAATCGTGTACGCATTATAATTTATAACTTCAGAAGTATGTGATGTAAATTATAATGGATCATATGATACAATGTGACCATGGAACTTACGTATTTCATTCTAATTTAATCAAACATAATGCCATAGAATATATATTCACAAAGCATAGATATTTGTAAAAACTTAAAAACAATCTATTTGTTGGTTATATTTTCAATCTTTTCATTTAAAAAAATAAAATAAAAAAGAAGGTTTGAAAACGGTGTAAATATTTTTTTATCAATAAAGCAACATTATATTGATTGTGAAAAAATTGAGATAATACTACACTAGGTTACTAGGCATTATAGCTTAGGGCCTGTTTACTTCAACTGAAAACAGTTGAACCGAATTGAACCAAACCGAACCGATTGCACCTGAATTGAACTGAACTGAGCTGAACTGAAAATTTTCAATGAAGGATTAATAAGTAGCGAAATAAAAGAAGAGCTGAACTAAAGTGACTGGAGCTGAACTGAGATGATTATAACTACCTAACGGGGTAGTGATGCATTGTGTTGTGAAACAATTTTCAAATAATGAACATTTTTTAGCAAGATACCACCGGAATATACGCAGGTATATTGTTGTTTATACTTTGAGTTAATATAGGTTTTATGCATGTCAACATTATAATCGGCCAATGAGACAAGTAACTCATGAGAGACTATATGTGTGCCATGTAATGCTACATTTTCCAAAACGGTTGGCTCGAAACACTAACCTAATTAATCACTCATTTCTAGGATCAAGATATAATAATTTTGTACTTGTGTGCAAAGACCAAATTACAGAAGCATTAGCATGTACGTACTTAGTCATGTCATTCATTTTGTGCTTTAAACACCAAAAGTGTTAGCTCGATGAAGTCATGTCCATGGCCTAACACAAACAATAACTAGTCGTAAACTCGTAATGGCATATTTAATGTTCGTTTTATACGAACTTTCATGTGGTGTTTATTAGTACCTTCAAATTGATTTATGTATGTGTTTCGAGCTAGCTAATTGAATTTATACTTCCTAATAATGCACAAATTTCTGTATGCCTATCCATATTATATACTCCAAAAAATTAATGCCATCATTACCTTCATCCCAATGAGTTTCTTGCTAAAATTAGCCTTTAATTTGAACACCAAGCAAAAAGAAACAAGGCATATAATCCTTCTCCAAACACCTAAAAAAGAATAATACCTTCCTAAGAACAACTCTTCAAGCATCAATAGTATATAGGCTCCTAAGTTGCAACCTACGAAGCCGTGACGCTCAAGCAAAAAACCAAAAGGTTTCTCACTAAACTCTTTTCCTTATTCCTTAGACATTTTCAACCCATTATAAATTTATAGCCAAAAAAAAAAATAAACTATTAACAAATCATTATATTTTTCTGCCTAATCTATTATTTGATTCCTCATAATATTCCCTTAATTATTCTAATCCTTATTGTTCAAATAATATCTATATATATAACGCTCAAATAATCCCTTTTTGTTCATTCCTCAAATCCAAATCTCACTTTTTTTTTCAACAAACCAACAACAAACCTACAATTCTTTCATTTCATCACATTACTAAATTTTTACATCATTTTGACATCCAAATTTTTTGTTTTGCTTTATATATACCCAAAAACAAACAAAAAAAAAAAAAAAAGGTAAGGTTCTCATTTTTCTTACACTACTTTCCAACATATCCACCAAAAGAAATCAACTAAAATGGATTTTGATGAATCAGAAGTGATGTTTTCAGACTACTCATCTGATCAAAGTATGGAGTTTGAAGGCGAAAACGAAGATTATAATCAAGAATGGAGGCATTGTAGTGAAACAAACAACCCAAGAATATTAATCAAGAACAGAAGAAAAAGTCTTAATAAGAAGAAACCAACAAGTGTTATGATGAGTTCTTCTCTTCCAATGAATATACCTGAAATGAACTCTACTTTCAAGTTTGATGATAATGATATGGATGCGGTGGCCAATTACCAACCGTTGGATATGATGATGATGATGATGAATGATGATGATGATGATCAAATGATGAGATTGCCACCACATTTGATCATTGAAAGAAGGGTTAATGAAGAAGTGGCAAGGTCATTTAGTCCTCTTAAGGGCAAAAATTTGTGTCATGTTAGAAATTCCATCCTCAGAATGACTGGATTTCTTGAGAGATGATTTTTTTTTTTTATATGTATATTTTGTTTAAAATTGTTTTTGATGTGTTTAGATTATTTTGATAGGATGCAAAAAAAATTGAGAATGAAAAAAAGGAAATGATTAAAAAAAAGAGTTTTTTTTATTTGTTTTGTTTTTTTTTTTAAAAAATCATTTAGAAGGAAATTTCTTGGCTTGGGGTTTAAACTTGAGTGAAAGAAAAGTTTGTATCAAATATATCTTCACGGATTTTCTCTAAGGGGTTTTTTACCCGTGAAAGATAATATATATGTAGAATAAACGAAAATAACTCAATGTAAATATTATACGGATTATTTTATGAATTAATGTACTACAAATACTTCAATATGGAGCATTTGACTTTTGTGTAATAACTGTTGTTAGTGATGATAATTGAGTATTTTCTGTTAATTAAGAACCACAATATGATTGTACTATCTCGAACGGTCCGCTATTCATGAGAAATGTGCTTTTTTAGTCCAATGTTCAAAAAAATATAGGGACAATGAGAGAATTAAATTATATTCTTTTGGCTTTTTACAAGTACCATTTTTAATTTGTTATAAAAAAAATATAATTTAAGGTACCTAAACCAACGGACAAAGAATATATTAAAAATAAATTATTGTGAAGTTTATCATTGTTTCTAACAGAATTCTTTTTCTTATTGTTTTTAATAAAAGCCCAATAAATTAAAAGGAAAATAGATTTTAGCTTATTTAATATATTTCCTAATGAATCCTATACACTCCAAAGGAAAGACAACGAAGCTTAGCAGTCACTCCTTTCTTTATCCTTAAGAAATAAACTTGTTTGAAAATGTCTAGGCCGGTGAATGCAATTTAGTAGGATGAAGCGCACAAATTATTTCGTTATACACCTTTAGTAATGGGGTGAATGGGTGTTCTCAAATGAAAAGAAGATCATGATATATCATCTTCAAAAAAA
Organism: Suaeda aralocaspica; assembly: GCA_016808085.1. Classification (NCBI taxonomy): domain Eukaryota; kingdom Viridiplantae; phylum Streptophyta; class Magnoliopsida; order Caryophyllales; family Amaranthaceae; genus Suaeda; species Suaeda aralocaspica. The sequence goes on along the minus strand of PYUH01000040.1, from coordinate 1,676,318 downwards.
AAAAAAAATAGTAATAATAATAAATAAATAAAACATAAAATATAAAACTCACATGTCAAGAATAATTAGAAGTATATAGTTGATCACTCAATCAAAAGGTTTTAAGATGAAACCTTCTTAGAAGCGAGACTCATAATCAAGTTAGACTATGTTTATTTCTTTTAATTTTGTGGGAGTCTAGGATGGGAGTCATTTAATCATTTATGAAATTAATGACTTATCTGCCAAAATATTAATGTTGAATTGTTGACTATTGACTAACCATACTATTTTATTACCGGAAGTACAACTAAAATTTTCATAAAAAGTACTGTATATGTCATCCATTATAAAAAAAAAAAAAAAAAAAACTTTTAAGGCGTATTTGGTCGTAATCACTTATCACCCATGTGGAATTGTGATATTAAAAAAAAAAAACGTACTATTAGGTGAACTTCGTCTACGGTTTGGATTATTGCCCAATCCAAATCCAAACCAAAATATTTCGGTCTTTGAATTTGAGAACCAGTCCAAACCACTATTCATTTAGTCCAATCCAATCCAACCTAATAATTCGGTCTTTATTTTGGATCCAATTCAATCCGAAATTTTTAAACAATTGCTCCATTTGCAAATTGCAATTACCTACAAGCCTACAACCTCACAATTTCAAACGATCGTGTCATTACAAGATTCAAAACCTTACAAGGCCATTAATACTACAAATTGGCCATACTTGGATAGTTGACACATGCATAATAACTAATAATAATATTAAAGTCTTAAAAACCAAATGAAATAGTATTGAGTATATCACTGTTCCCACTTGCCATAAATATATAATGAAGTCCTCAAATAGCAGGATAAGGCACAAACACCACTACAAAGCATAAGACAAAAATAGCAGCATATTTCTCAATATTGCAGAAGAACAACATCATCAATCCACATAGACTTGCTCGAATCTTCACCAATTTTCATGTGCCTTAAACATCACTAATTCACTACACAATTTGCCCCTTTTGCCCTTAAACATCACTAAGCAATGGCAGTATGACAATACTCCATACTCCGTAATTACCTGAACATCTATTTTACCCTTTTTTAATTTTCTTTTATGAATTAATTTAGTTGTTTAATGTGGAGATAGTGTTGTTATATGTAATTAGTATAAACCACAGTCCCAACAAGAAGAAAGGGAAAAAAAAAACAAGAAAAACACGTATGAAAAAAAAAACGAAAGTTCAAAAGGAGAACTGTTAATGGCTGCCTCATGTTAAACAGTCCAAAATGTCCGTAATATTACAACAATTGCAACAAATATCAGTATATAACAGTAGGCACACGACAAAATAATCAAAATAATAACAATATAATAAAAAAAAAATACCTGAAAGAAAATATCAGTAGGCGAATTTGTTGATGGCCAACAAAAATATCAGAAGAAAATATAATCGCCGAGAAGAAAATATCAACAAGAATTTGTTGATGGGGTGATGCTTGATATAATCGCCGAGAAGAAAATATCAGAAGAAGAGGAAAGCTGGAATTAGGAATTAGAAAATATCAGAATGAAGGAAAGCTGGAACTGGAAGAAAGGAATTAGGGTTTAGGAGTTTTGGGCCTAACAAACATTGGGCTTAGTAGTTAGTAGTTCTAATATTTCGGTGTTCGGTCTTAAACCGAGGACCGAATAGGGGAAACCGAATCCAAACCGAAGTCCAAATTATAAAAAAATTGCAGTCCAAACCGCACCAAATAAAAAAATAATCCAATCCAAATTTTTAAATTGGATTGGTTTGGTTTGGTTTTCGGTTTTAATCCGATTTTGTTTCACCCCTACGTACTATATAATTATATTTATAATTTGGAAAATTTTTACCAAAAACAATGGTACAAAAACTTATACTCCACATATAATGATTTTATTTGATAAAGACATTAGATAGTTAGACAAATATACTACGTAGAGTCGTAGATGGAAGTACTTAGCATTAATTAAAATGAGGATTAACACAATGATTTACAGAAATTATAATTAGTTGAGATTTTTTTTTTATTTTTTACTGGAGACTATGGATAATATTAACTAGTGTTTATCTGTTGCCGGTGTCCAAATTTTATTATTGTGAATTATTAAGTGATTTACGTCTTCTACGGTTCCACCAAACAATGACTCGATGAAGTAAGTCAACATCAAGTGACGACAGTTTTTGCTTCCCCCAAATTTAGCATATTGTTCGTAGACTCGTAGTATTTATGGTACCTCTGTTCCCAATTAGTTGCAACAATTGAATATTTTATATCTCATAAATAATACCCAATTGTTGCAACTAATAGAAAATGGAGATAATATATTATTCAATAAGATTTAACAAATAGTGATTAGTGAAATAAAAATAATTCATTTTAACAAAGATTTGATTTGATTAAATTATAATGGCGATGTGGACAAATTAACCACATTGATTAAAAGAAAGAAAAAAAAAAGTGTGTTGAATTTTTCAGTTCATGTATCCAACAGAAATGTAGGATGTATATGGCTTTGGATTATACTCCGTAGAAAATAAAAGAATGAAAAAGTGTTAGTCAATAAGTTTGAACTACTAAGCATTTGTTTAGATTGATTTAGTTTGGATTTACAATACTCTAAGATTCAAAATTATACTTCAAATTTTGTTACATCCAACTTTTCATTACCGAGTAACTCTTTGCATTAACTTTTTTACTATCCAGACTCATAACAAATTCTCTATATTTTTACACTTATTCTTAAACTCACAAAAATCATTACATTAAAAAAGAAATAAAATAAATTAATGTTAGGTTGCAACAAATGAAATTATATTCATATCAATAGAAGTTGTCATGAAATAAATCGAAAGAGATCGATCGTGGTAACTTGCTCAGTTGACTTCACCTTATATGTTAGAGAATGAACTGCACAAAGTTGATATGTCCCATATGGCCGCATGACCCTAAATTTAGTTGAGCTCAATCTAAGACCGAAATGATATGAACTAGGCCGGATTGAACCAAGGGGATCAACCACGACTAAAATCCCAATTTGTAATGTTTTCAACATAGTTGTATCGATCTTAACAATGACTGTGCATTAACCCGAATCGACATCCCAAGCTAGTTGGTACACGGCACAACACTGTACATGTTAGCAACATAAATTTCAAGATAATCAGTACATCATAAATACCCACGTATACACTTCTACTACTTGTACGTATTTAATACGAGTATATCATTTGTGTTAGTCTAGTAAATAAATAATCTTCAAACTTACAATACAACATAACATATTAACAACGAACAAATCCATGTGTAGTAAATATATGACAGCCACGTATATGTAAGGACAAATTTGGTTACGTGATTAAAGAAATTTCCCTAGGATAATCCTCTAAGAACTTGATATGTACTTGTTTTGACGTTAACTAAACTACTTAACATAATCAGATAATCCATAAACATAATTAAGTATTAATCATAACATGTTGCTTTCATAATAATATCCATTTTAAGACAAACGTATTAAGCTTAAATTGCCAACTCAGATCTACCTGTTAACTTTAGTCCAAACTGTTAAAATTGCGCTAATTGGACGTCAAAAGAACTTAATTGGCAGGTTTAGGTTGGAGTATTCAATTTTACGTGTCAAACCTTTACAAATTGACTAGTTTAATTGGGTAATTACAAGCAAACTTCTTCCCTTCTTCTTCATGTGTCATTAAGATATTTTGCGGTAAATTTATACTAGAGTTTCAATATATACACACTCTTTACGTATTAGTAATAGATATATTATTTATTATAGAATTAAGTGTTAGCACTCTTTGATTGGACTGGTACTACGAATATGTTCATACTTTTAAGTATTAGATTTTATTGGTTCTTGCATGATGCTTATCCAAATGATCGAAATTGTTATCTTTAATATTTAATTACTACTAGCTAGTATCCAAATGAATTTATCGAACTAATATATTGGTGATATGTTTGTATATATCTATGAAAACTTGTTTTAATTCTATGTATTGGAGATTTGGAGATTTATGTGAGTATAAGACAAATTTAAAGTCTCGTGTGAATTTGGACACATTCCAATGTAGGAGTGTAGCACTAGTAAAGTACTCGTAGTAAGCAACTTTTTTGATGTAGCATTGTCTTGTTTAGAATTTTGGGTAAATTCATTGTTTGAAACGTAAATAGTTTAACTGTTTAAGCCTTACAAGTGTAATGCAATGAAAATGATCCAGAATCATAAATTATAAATATATCAAAAAATAAAGATGGTTTAAATAATTAAGCAAATAATGTGATTAATTATTTTCAAGCGCTACCTACAAAAAAGAGGTTGGTCTTGCACTCTTTGATGACTCTAATTAACAAGGGTTTTGAATGTAATGATGATTAAGTTAAAACGCATAATAAAATATTAATTGGTTGTTGGTGCAGTGGTGATTTGGACTACACTTGGTAGGGAAAACCAGTATTCGATCTCCCACAAGCAATTGAAAGAGGACTGGAACCTAACCACTCATAGCAAAGCCCCATATCCGGTTAGCCCAAAGGGTGAATTGGTAGTTGAGGCTTATGATATCGAACTTGTAATCTTATCATCATTTTGTCACGTTGGCTCTTATGCGTATTGCAAAAAAAAATCATTGAGAGTTTGAGACAAAAAAAAAGATTTTATATTTTTTTTAAATACTAAGCTGAAATTACATAAGAAGGCTCCACGAAAAAACAAGGAATCATCAAGCATATAATTTAATTAAACTCTTAACATATTAGTATATTACAATGAAATTGACTAACATATTCCAAGAATATTTTATATATGAAAAAATTGATACTCATTCAAAAAAAATAAAAATAAAAGAGAATATTTTATAGCTTGACCATAATAATCTTCCAAACAAAGCCGTGGACTGAAAGAAAAGAGAAGTAATCGAGCAAGTTTCGGAACCTAAACACCATACACTAAATCCATGTCGTCATTACGTTTCATTATTAACTTTCCCTAACATTCCCTTTCTTTATTTTAGCTTCCTTTTTCCAAACAACTATAAATATATACAACCATATTCTTTATTTTCACTCAATATTCCCTTCTCATTTTTCTAACTTCATTATATATTTGCATGTTTTTTCATTCATTACAAACATACAAATAATTTGCTATGGATATATATGAGTTTCAAGAATCCGAGGTGATGTTCTCCGACTACTCCTCCTCCGATCAAAGTGTCGAAAGCGATGAAGAACATGAAAGAGTTGATGAAAGAAACAAGCATAATAAGAACTTAGATGGGTGCAATAAGATAACGTTGAGAAGAAGAAAGAGTCTTAAGAAGATGCGCAAGATTAGCTCATCTTTGCCTATACACATACCAAACAACTCTTTTAGGTATGATAGTAGTGATGATTTGGCAAGTCTTGGACCGTTTGATGAAGATCAAATGGTGAGATTGCCTCCTCATTTGATTGTTGAGAGACGACGGGCGAATAATAAGGAAGTAGCAAGGTCATTGCCTCTCAAAGAGAGGAACTTGTATCAAGTTAGAAATTGCATTTTAAGGATGAAAGATGGACTTTCTTGAGTGAGGATGAAGTGATATATGGAGATTTTGCCTTTTGAGAAAACAACTTTAATTTCTTCATTCTTCATGATATATATTTTAGATTCAAGATTTTGGTTATTGGTTTTAGACAAAGAGAAATGATCTATTGTACATTAAAAAAAAAAAAGTATATACTCTTCAAATTTAATGGTTATGGTTCAATAATTTAGGATATATTTAAATCCATTAAACCTTCGGTACTTTATTTTTCTTTCTTGTTTGTTATTTGTTTTTGTCTCTTTATTTGGATTATTTCCCTTTTTAATTTTATCAACAAAAAAAAAAAAAAACATAATAAAAATAGTATAATACCATGCCATGCGTAACATAGAAAATTAGTTTTGATCATTTTAATTAAAAACATAAATAACTCTTGTATATGTTGATAATTTTCCAAATACGATTTGTAATGTTTTTTTGTAGTTTTCAATTTTTGATATATACAAATTATACGATAGATCTAATACCGTGACTAAAAGTGAAACTACAAAGGTACAAAATATTATGAGTATAAATAAGTTATTATTATAATTATTATCATTATTATTATTATTATTATTATTACTGCTACACTATTAGTTATTTAGTACATATGAAAGTAACAACTAATAATATCAATATAACTTACTAATAAAATTAGTGAAATATCAAAATTATAAAATTTTTAATTAATATTATTTTTAATTAATATAACTTGTAAAACACTATCGTGATCTTATGTAGTAGTAATAAATTTGAAGAATTAAAATTCCGCTCAATAGTCAAAATTTTATACTCCGTACTAGATTACAAAATCAAGCCATAATGTTTATTTATATTATCAAAAATATCATTTTTGCCAATAAAAATAGAGAAACAACAAGAAAATGAAATTAGGTACTACGGCATATTTTATTCAATTTTTAAAATTTAATAATTCATGGTATGATATATTATGTACAACATTGTTATTTAATTTTTAACTATTAATATCTCGTGCAATAGTAAAAAATTTGAACTATTGAAATCTCATTCAGTAATAAACTTACTCCAACTAGAGTGTCATAAAATAGAATTGTATTGTATACTTATACACGCTTTGCTTTAAAATCCAACTAGAGTGTCAGAACGTTACAAGTTCGGATCTAGATCTAAGCATAAGTTACTTATTATTGTTAGTGGCATGGCACGCTTGTGATGCACATACTTTGGAGAGTAACACGTGGTGCCGTTTCATTAATTACATGCAATATCCAATTTTCAATGAGCAACATTCAGTTGTTAATACTCCGTAAGTAACTTTTTCAGTGGCAATACAGTCAATTTTTTTTTCAATCTTCTTACTCAAGAATGTTATATTTTCTCTAGTCAAATTTAGTTGGAAAAAACTACTTTTCACGCATGCCAATAAAAATCTTTATCCATTTATTACTTTTTTCAAAACATTTCCATTTATTACTTTATACATTTATATAAGTTCTAATTAACAATTATATATTAAGAAACTATAAATCAAGATAAATCAAATGATATCCCATATTAGTTTAGTTTTGTTTTCCTCAAACATGGATCATACTGAAACAAGTAGTGTAGTTTAACATTAGTTGCAAGTTAAAATAATAGGAGGTAGTAGGTCAAATCCAATAGAAAAAAAAATCATATCCGATCTAATATTTGAAAACGGAATATTTATAATAACAATCATAGTTATTTTGTGAAACACTATACTTCGTAATCAAGATCATAATTATTCATTTTTCAATTCTTAATTTATTTTGTGCATTGAATTCTCCAATATTTAACTTGGCGAATGTTCATCCAATTTTTTCAATTGAATGTTCAATTTCTAAAATTGAATATCTTATCACTCGTATATTCATATTTTTAAAATATCACATGTTCGTCCTATATTCAATCTTTTAAGTTCATTATTGTTCAATTTTTTAAGGCTAATATTCAATTTTTAAACTTGAATTTTCAAGAAAATCACAAGCCAAAACAAGTTTGGACAAATAAATTTGTAGTAATTCAAATCGGTCTAAAATTGATTTTTTTTTTCTCCCAATCGAAAGAGAGAAATTCCGGTCTGCCACACCTGAGTTGAATTGCCAAGAAAGCAATAACACCCGCTCTATTTAGCATTGTTGCAACCCTAACCTCTGTTATATTAAATAACTACATCGAACTAGGAAACTTCACATTGTATATCTTCTCCATAATTCTGGAAGACTTTGAACTAATGAAACAACACATGCAAACCGTTAACTGGAGTTGATATGAGTGAAAAATTGTTATAGCAACCTATCAATGAACCCAGCCTATGTGATGGTGATTTGAGGTGGAATATGGCCGAGTTGTTTAGGATAAGGGAGATGGTTGTGATGGTGGTGGTGAAAACGAGAGTCTGAGGAAGACGAAGAGGAACAGAAGAGAAGGACTATGTCAATGGCAACAAGTGAAGTATACATGAATACAACAGGTAAAAATCACTGGAGATGTTTATTAAACGATCTTTATTTCTCAGGATATTACAATTTCCCTCCCCAAAAATATGATCCAACATTACTTCATATCTTCATCTATTTTAATGTGTAAAACAATTGTTGCTTCATCCATAGTAACAAAAGGCACAGCAAATTTTAGCTGCAAAATTGTAGACAAACCATGCTGCTTGAATCTAGTGTTTGAAGAAATGACAGTACTGCAACATTCGCCAAACTCCCATAAGTGCACATATTGAGGCAAATTCTGTAATTTGTTACCGGAGAGTGATTGCAGCCGTTTGGAGAGTGCAGCGGGACAGCAGGTGCATCTTACACAAATTGCTGTAACAAAACCAACGAAAATTAAAGCATGAAAACCAAACAAAATTTTCAAAAACTGATATTGCATGAGCACGCTACAAACACATGGCGCATTATGGTTTACCTGTTATCTAAAAGCTAACATGAATAATGTGCAGAAACCAACCAGTGATTCATCATTCATCGGATAACTATCATCTTTCACTGCCTCTTAGACAATGATGCTCTCTTAACCTTAACCTTTGCATTACTGCCACTACTTGGTACATATGAGAATTTCCCAATGTCAGTTGCAGCGGGTAACCTGTGAACAAAGTAGATTTAATGTAAGATAGAAAATTTTTAAATGGGATAGCTAAGGTCTTCTAAGCTTAGATTATTTTACCTATTAGGATAAGTGTTTTTTACATCTTTCAACGGTGCACGGAGCCCGCTTGCACGAGAACCAGATGAGGAGTATCTGAATGATGACACTGCTGAAACAAATTTTTCCATTGATTTTTCAGATATATCAGAGTAATGTCCTAAATGAGATATTTTGCACCCAAATTTTTCTCCTTGTGGTGTGAGACCTATTAGATTATCACCATCGGTGGAATGCTCAGCAGACTCGGCACCTAGTTCAGAAGAAACAAAATGTAGGGTTTAATTAATACTACTTTAGTATTACGTTCTCTTCAACTTTGATGAAATATATAACATTGCTACATGAAAACAAGCGAGTGACCAGTAATAGTTTCGATACAAAAATTCAGAATGCAGAAGTATCATGATCACATCACATAGGAGACAACATAGTTTATTTTGGGTGGAATGTATGATCTTCATGGATAGAGAAAATGCAAAAGAAAAACCTCATGTTCAGTGAGGCAGTAATGTAAGTAGAATAGTAGATGCAACAATTGATAGGAGCGAGTAAATATTATGCCGAAAGAATTTGGTTGAGCCCTCTATTTGGTTTACACACTTGCATATCAACCTCTCAATCTAATCTATGACTGAAATCTTCTTCGAAGTATGTACTCATTTTGTTCCAAACTGAAAGCTAGCATTATGAATTGAGGGGGAAGACCTCAAGTCATCTGGGTTAGGTGGTTGGTGTCTGAGCCAAATAACAATCAGATGACGACCCTCCTAATTTCTAATGACACTTATATGCTTAATATAACTAGACAAGGGAAGTTCAAGACCTGGACACAGAGTAGATACTTCCCCAAGATCATAACTTCTATTCTACTTGATGGTATTTTATGGAAACAAAACTAATCTGCGATTGTCAATAATCAACAACACACTAAATTGTTTAATAGGGTGATTGAAATTTATAAAAAAGCAGATTGTCCAGAAAGCTACTGTCAAAGGCTAAAAGGAAAACATACTTTTTGCATCCACGTATGTATCAGTCCGAGCATGCTTGTTTTCTTCATGTTCCTGTAAGATAGCAAGTCAATCTTAGATGCAAAAAACAGAAGTGGTTATAAATAACTAGAGCTTAATGTAACAAGAATAACAGAAACTAATACTCACAGAAGGGTTGAAACTCAAAGAAGCTTTTCTTTTAATATGCAAGTCTTCCTCAGAGTTATTCCAAACTGAAGCCGTTTCTGATAAAGTTTTTCCATTCTTAGCATCAATAGAAGAAGCAACATTGGCTAAGCATCTTTCATTTACATTACTTCCAGTGGTTTCGGACTTATGCTTAAAGTATGAACTTTTGATGACAGTCTTTTTACTTGACCCCAATCGATCACGGTCATCTGGGGGATTATCCACAAAATAAGAACTTTTCAAGGTGACTTTATTACTTCTATAATTTGGATCACTCTCACATGGTGAAATATGTGGAAAAGAAGAGCTGTTGGAGGTAACATGGTGCTCCTGTATGTTCTCCTTCTCCGAGACAACACAAGAATCATGTTCATTTTCATGGCCCCTACGTAAAACTAAGCAAGGTTTATGAATTGAACGATGAGATTGCTCCAAAGGAGTTTTCCCCAGAAATCCTGCAAACATTTTGCACTGTCAATGGCACTCATATGCATCTTCAATATTGCAAAGCTTGTACAAATTGTCTCAGTTCTAATCAACTCGGAGTAAATTGTCCCTCTTACCATTCATCAAAGAGTCATTATCCTCACTGCCCCTTTCAGAAAATTCAATCTCCAACTGCACAGATATAAAATGTCAAGATTTTCCATGCCAAAATTTGTAACTTGAATGATTGAATCATATCATCGCTCATCAAATGACAACTAAAAAAAAGTGCTTATATACTTACTGAATTATGAGATATGTCATCAGACTGGACCACCTGATCAAGCAAAGATTCTGATGATGAACCATTTGCTTTGCAGGCACTATTAATTCCACAGCCTTGTTTCGCCGGGGCAGGGGAATCATCTTTTCCTGAATCTGAATCTTTTGGCGAAACTCGAGGGGCTCTGAACTTTCTTTTTGCTTCAAGTGATGCAAAACCTATGTCAGTTAAGGATAAAATAATGGAACATGTTGCAACAAAATGCAATCCAAAATGAAAGGAAAGTTAACACTGAAATTGCTCTGTTTGAAGCAATGAGCCAGTGAGGAAATAAAGTTGCTATAAAAAATAGTGACTATCTATGTGTTCTTAAGATAAGCAAGCAGTCCATTATAACAAGTTAACAACCATTACAATTTGCTTCCTTTCTCAAAGAGAGGTTGATATACGACACTCCAACTGAAAGTATAGCTCTAAGAACAATCTACGAATTGTTGTACAGACATCATGATTATAGAATGATATTATTCGCATAAGAAAACAACACATTAAGCAGGAGTTTATCTAGAAGTTATCAAATAAGAATCAAAAGATTCAAATTTATGATCAGAATCTATAAGGGAAAAAAAGGAAGAAAATAGAAGGATACAGAAGTAGTTAGTCAGAACATTCTTTTGTGCAGGCAAATCTAACTTTGTCTTGTTGTTTTCAGCTGTAAATTCTTTGATTTTATAAGATGCAAGTGAAGGTGAATTCACTTGAGCCCTCTCATCCTGCAAGCAATATAAAAACAATTCAGATAAAACTATCAGCGCCTGGAAAAAAGCAAAACGTTCCACATTCCAAAATCAATCCCTGATTCAATGATGCTTCTTGCAAGCTAATCAATCCTTAGTGTTTTGTAGATCTTGGATTGAAAATTTTTTTCTTCCTATTTTAGTAATAAATTTTTCATTATTTTGGAAAACCGCCTTCGTTGGTTTGGACATGTGAGACGGAAACCACATGGAGCACCGGTGCGAAGAGTGGGATTAGGGAGATCTAAAACGAGCTAGGGGGAGACCGAACATGACATGGTTGGAAGTGTTAGAAAAGATATGAAATTTTTGGATTTACAAGAGAACAAGGTTGTCGATTGCAGGGAATGGATGGGAAATTTAAGTTGATGACCACATGGAATGATCAATGTTGGTTCACCCCAATTATGGGACTAAGGCTTTAATTAAATGATTGATAGTCAATATTTAAAAGCACTGACAATCTGATATACATGGTCTTGGAAGGGTTGGAATTTACCCAAAATAAGCTTTGTTGATTTCTTAGGAAAGCAACATCATACTTACATCACAAACTGTCCAGAAAGGCATCTATTTGTGTCCACACTACACAACAAGAAAAGAAAACACAACTACAGTGGGAAAATGTTTATAACGGAAACAAGTACCTGAAATGGTAGTTTAGTGATTGGATCAAGCTCACCTTTCGCTATGGCTTTAACCATCGGTTGAGGCATCAATGTAAGAGCTGGTTAAGGTACTTCACATGTCAATTTCTGTTCAGAGTTGATTTCAAATAGTTTTAATTTGCAAAATAATAAAGTAACAAAGGATATGGGCCTAGGAAATCAAAATCCCCATCAACACTGCCTGGGATATCTGTTAGATGCACTATATCCTCTTTGCTTGGATCGAAAACTCTTTGATGCCGGAAAGTCCATACTGCTTTCCTAAATGATTCCTCATAATGAGGAGGAACTGTCACAGAGCTGTATCTCAAATGCTTAATCACCTGAAACATTTATTACAATTATGTCAAAAACAAAATTACAATACCATTATATATTTTCAGGGTTTGCTTTAGTTTGGGGGGTGGGGGTGAGGGGTGGGGACTAGTAATTGATAATTGTAGTAATAACTCCATGCAATCAAAGTATCATAAACTAGCCAAGCATGTACTGAGTATTCAACAGCTGATTCAAATTCACCTTTTCATACGTTTTGAATTTGCTTATCAACGAATGAGCTCTTTTAAGGCCCATACCAGGGAGTGATGGCAAATAGTCACAGCCACTGAGAATACACATTTCTTGTATCATTTCATTAGTAAATCCCATAAAATTTAGATCCTTGTTGAACTGTAGCTTCTGCAACTGAAATTCAACACCTTGCCCATATTTATCCATCTTGTAGATAATCTGCAGTCAAACAAAAACATATAAGGCCATTAAGACAATGGGCAAGATTATATATTTGAACAGAATAAAAAGTACCAAAGTTGCATATCTGGCTTTGCAAAGAGAAGAAATTTCAACTCGACAGCTTTCAGGTAATTATACTAATGAACATACAAATATATATATTGACTTGTTTCTTGACTGAGTAATTAGTTTGATTCACTGCCGAGATTTCCTGATTCAACGTTCTTCAGTTCATTAAAAATAAGAAAATAAGAAGAGAATGTCACAAGCAGCCTTTAACCTTTCATCAAAGCGAATTCAAAAATCTGAACTTTTTTCTGGTAGCAGCTTTGTGTAATAAAGCTAATAGTCACGTATAGGCAAGGAAAGCATAAGAGAGGCAAGGTTTGACTCTTTAGTTGAATTCTTGAGAAACATGATCATTGTCAACCATTCATGATGTGATGTTACATCAGTTTACCCAAAAAAGAAGGGTCAGGGGAATCATATCATGCATATGCTATTTAACGGCGGCTCAGAAAGCTATACAAGGCCCTCTTCACAGAATCTGTTTGCCATAAACAGAAGCGCCCCCCACCCACCCACCCACACACACACACACAACAAACTCCCTTCTTGACAATGTATCTTTCTGCAGTAGTTTCTTCATCGCAAAACCAGTGTCGCTTTCAGGTGGGCTATGGATTGATTAATGAGATTACTTGATAGGCTTATAAGCAGGCTTACATTATGCATAAGATATGTTGACTTATAATGTAATCATGACTTTGTAATCTATGAGAGAAAAAATGATATGTTGCATTTTCATTAGTTTTTTCCATCAATAATAAAAAAAACTAGTACATAAATAGGTTCCATAATTTAACCCAAAGTGCAAACCTCAGTAATTAGTTACTTACCCTTGGACAACCAAATGCGATGAGGTCTGAGTCCTCGGTGATTACTGCATCAACCTGATTAGTGATGGCCAAGAATGTCATTTGGGCATCTGCTTCATAAGGGGCCACTATAAAGCAAACACTCTCTCGCTTTAAAACCTTGTAATCCAAAAAAACCCTGTTAGCCACCAATCCAAGTTTCAAGAGAAAGGCTACGAAAGAACACCAATAAAGCTAGTGAAAAATTGAGCACTTTCCAAACACAGTAGTCCACTGAAAGTAAGGAACTAGAGCCATGATAATTTTAGAATTGGCAACACCTGTATTAATTCATAAGCGATTGCAGGGGAAATATC
>PYUH01000040.1:1602016-1662204 GCA_016808085.1 Suaeda aralocaspica | reverse complement strand
CTCTCTAGTAATTGATAATTGTAGTAATAACTCCATGCAATCAAAGTATCATAAACTAGCCAAGCATGTACTGAGTATTCAACAGCTGATTCAAATTCACCTTTTCATACGTTTTGAATTTGCTTATCAGAATGAGCTCTTTTAAGGCCCATACCAGGGAGTGATGGCAAATAGTCACAGCCACTGAGAATAACATTTCTGTATCATTTCATTAGTAAATCCCATAAAATTTAGATCCTTGTTGAACTGTAGTTCTGCAACTGAAATTCAACACCTTGCCCCTATTTATCCATCTTGTAGATAATCTGCAGTCAAACAAAAACATATAAGGCCATTAAGACAATGGGCAAGATTATATATTTGAACAGAATAAAAAGTACCAAGTTGCATATCTGGCTTTGCAAAGAGAAGAAATTTCAACTCGACAGCTTTCAGGTAATTATACTAATGAACATACAAAATATATAATTGACTTGTTTCTTGACTGAGTAATTAGTTTGATTCACTGCCGAGATTTCCTGATTCAACGTTCTTCAGTTCATTAAAATAGAAAATAAGAAGAGAATGTCACAAGCAGCTTTAACCTTTCACAAAGCGAATTCAAAAATCTGAACTTTTTTCTGGTAGCAGCTTTGTGTAATAAAGCTAATAGTCACGTATAGGCAAGGAAAGCATAAGAGAGGCAAGGTTGACTCTTTAGTTGAATTCTTGGAAACATGATCATTGTAACCATTCATGATGTGATGTTACATCAGTTTACCCAAAAAAGAGGGTCCGGGGAATCATATCATGCATATGCTATTTAACGGGGTCAGAAAGCTATACAAGGCCCTCTTCACAGAATTGTTGCCATAAACAGAAGCGCCCCCCACCACACCCACCCACCCACACACACACACACAACAAACTCCCTTCTTGACAATGTATCTTTCTGCAGTAGTTTCTTCATCGCAAAACCAGTGTCGCTTTCAGGTGGGCTATGGATTGATTAATGAGATTACTTGATAGGCTTATAAGCAGGCTTACATTATGCATAAGATATGTTGACTTATAATGTAATCATGACTTTGTAATCTATGAGAGAAAAAATGATATGTTGCATTTTCATTAGTTTTTTCCATCAATAATAAAAAAAACTAGTACATAAATAGGTTCCATAATTTAACCCAAAGTGCAAACCTCAGTAATTAGTTACTTACCCTTGGACAACCAAATGCGATGAGGTCTGAGTCCTCGGTGATTACTGCATCAACCTGATTAGTGATGGCCAAGAATGTCATTTGGGCATCTGCTTCATAAGGGGCCACTATAAAGCAAACACTCTCTCGCTTTAAAACCTTGTAATCCAAAAAAACCCTGTTAGCCACCAATCCAAGTTTCAAGAGAAAGGCTACGAAAGAACACCAATAAAGCTAGTGAAAAATTGAGCACTTTCCAAACACAGTAGTCCACTGAAAGTAAGGAACTAGAGCCATGATAATTTTAGAATTGGCAACACCTGTATTAATTCATAAGCGATTGCAGGGGAAATATCTACAGCTTTTTGGTAGCATTCATATGCAGCAGCAGAATTACCAGCTGACTCATGCTCAATAGCTCGGGCAAGATTTTCCTTCCTAGACCTGTATTTTTAGCATTTCCTTAATAAACAACTGATCAAATATCCAAAAGAAATCGTTTACAAAACATAACACTTAAGCTCCCCAAGGAATGATAAAAGCCAGCATTATAAACATTAAAAGATAAATTGATAGTTAGAAGAGCTATAGCATGACATGAAAGTATTTGAAGTGAAAGAGCATATTTTTTGCATTGAATTGATGCATACCGTAAGCGCTTATTCTCCTGCTCACCCTTCATCGGCAGATCACCTCCATCAAAGATAAGAATTGGCTTGACACCATAATGACGCAACAAATTTACTCTGTGCATGCAATAATCGATGTGCCTGAGATACTGAAACTATTAGTAATAGATACGATAGGGTGCTAAGGAAAAATTAACCAGTTACTGTTTAGTAAAGTTCTTTATACTCAATTGACTCAAACGATCTCTCTTTATGTCCTAGCCTTATATTGACTTTAAGTTTTATCGAAAACTTTTACTTTGCGTTAAATTTCTTACCAGAAACCACACTTATATGTACACTACTAGTCATTACAACCTCGAACTCTAAGAAAAATACTGACTTGATTGAAGTTCAAACTAGTTTATGTCACTCAAGATTAACATTTGATCCCTTAGTGATCTAATTCCAATCAAATCAGGACTAGTGAATTTCTGGCACTAACAGTTTGGAGAGCTAACATTTTGGAAGGCATCTAATCGGCTATCAGCATGAAAACGAAGACCAAAAAAAAAAGAAAGATAAATTTTGTTTCATTCAAGCCACCTCATAAGTGATCTTAACATGCTTGAGTTTACCCTTCATGCCTATCAGGAAAAAAATAATATGCTGAGGTTAGGTTGCAAGTATGCAACTATCACTATCCCAGTTATGCAAGATACTTTTCTGTTTTTCTTCAGTCAATCTACTCATCAACATGAAATATCTATCTTTAGAATAAGACCACTAACAAGGATATGTTTGCCAAAGTTCACCCAACATTGATTTTAGAACTCTAATGTAATTGCCACAAGTTGTAAACTTATCATGAACAACTAAATTTCATGAAGTCAAGACTAATACGAGTGTACTACAGAAATATGCAGTGGAACCTCCTGAATGAAGCATAGACATAAAAATATAAAGAACTATCTTAACTCGTCACGAACACAAATTAATCTACACTTTTGGCTTCCAAGTTGTAAACGTTAATTCAAAACCAATGACATAAAGCTGACTTCTTCCTAAGATCTATTGCATTTCTCAACCTAGAACTACAATCTCAACATATTCATTGACTCTAACTTTTATGAGGATTTCATTATTCAAACTGAAAACTCTTATGCCAGTCATTCCATGAAGCATATATGTCAAATTCAAACTCCATAACTATAACTTTTCAATACGACATCAATACGCTTCCAGCCTTCTACTTTATAAACTCAACAAGAGAAGATAAACCCAAATAGGGATGCTGAACATCGCTCCAAAGCAGCAATTACAGCAACAAAAAAGCAATCCAAATGTTTCAAATGGGGCCTTCTTCCCTCATTCCTAAGTTATTTCACCTCAAATCAATAAGTCTTACACTAATTACATTCAACAACATAAACAAACCTTAACCCCAAATACCCACCTCCAAAAAAAACAGAAAAATGCCACAAACATTTCATTTCCAACATATATAAACAAAAGCTTAATGTCAAAACCCCAAGATTTAATCTTCAATCAACTTCTAAAATGTATGACCAAAAATCAATAGCTAGAAAACTAACATTAACAACAACATAAATAAAGCTTAATTCCACAAAATAAACTCAATTAATTTCACCAAAATCCAATGCCAAGACAAAAATCAGGAAAATTCCACATACATTCATCTCAAACATATAAATAAGCAAAAGGGTATTTCCAAAAATCGTCAAAAACCCAAAATTTAATCTTAAATCATCAAAAGCTAAAAAATGAAATTGACATAAATTAAATTAGGGAAAATTAAGAAAATGACCTAGAAGTTGGAATGCCCTTACAAAGCTGAGAACTACAAGACAAAGCACCTTTATGAAGCCAAGAATAAGTGTCAATTGCAACATATTTTCCTTCTAATTCCTTAATATGAATTGGTGACATTATTGATTTCAATTGGGGTAATAATCCTTGTATCCCCATTTTAATTTTTTAGGGTACAAAATTAATTAAATTTCTGGGATTTTTAGGGTTTTTAAGGTAATTTTGATTTTTCTAAGAGAAATAGAAATTTGGGATGAATTGGAATAAAGGGGATCAAGGGTTTTTTAGGAAGAAGAAGATGAAGAAAGGTTGATTTGCGACATTGAATTTGTTCATGGTTTACTTTGGAAATGGCGGGAAATTTTTGTGGGAAATTTGGGGATTATTGTTTTGGTAAATTATCACACTTTTGCTTTGAAATTACTAAATTACCCACTTAATTTTATTGAAATTATCGTAAACTCACAATTTTTTTGGCAGTTGGTGTGGTGTAGAACTGTAGAAGTGTAGAGAATTAGAGATCATAGATTAGTATTGAACTCTAGAAGAGGTTAGCTCAAGTAAACAATGTCCATGTAAGGGTAATAGTGTAATTTTCATGTGGAACACATAGTGCAAAATTTGAAGTCCTAAAATTATACAGTGTTCAAGTTAGGTTAGCTCTAAGTGAACAATGTCAAGGGACGGGACACATAGGGGCACCTCGAATCGCTTGGTCGGAGTTCATATTTTGTCCATACGGACACCTCGAAAAAATTTCGGCAATTTTTTATTTGGGACCCCTAAACCCAAAAAACAATGGACAATAACCTTTGTTTTAGGCCATCCTGGACCCCGTCATTTTTTTGCCCTGTTTCGTTACCACAGAACAGCTATAGGATTCCCTAATCCCTATGATCGGTTTCGACCCATAAAAACTTCTTATGATCCCTCTTATAGCCTCTTCCGAAGAATGGAAAAAACAGTCTTTCATGGAACCATCTTGAACCTTATTATCATCTCTCGTATGACCTATTTACCCCGAATCGCTTGGTCGGGGTTCATAATTTGACTATATGGACACTACGAAAAAATTTCGGCAATTTTTTTCCGGGACCCCAAAATCTAAAAAAACTGTGGACAATAGCCTTTATTTTAGGCATACAGAGGGGTCGTCTCGGGCCCCGTCATTTTTTCGCCCCGTTTTTTTACCAAGTGCTATGGACAGCCATAGGTCTCCCCATGATCGGTTTTGGCCCCTAAAAACCTCTTATGACCTCTTTTAGAGAAGAGAAAACAACTCCTTACAGAATCGTCTAAAACCTCGTTATCATTCCTCGTATGACTTTTTCACCTCGAATCGCTTGATCCGGGTTCAGATTTTTACCTTACGCGAACCCATTTTTGGTAACTTTTTTCCCGAGACCCCGAAACCCCAAAAAATAGTGGATACTAGCCTTTGTTTCCGTAAAAGCCATCTCGAACCCGGTCGTTTTCAATTAGTGTAAATTCATCGATTTTCATTCCAATCATGGTTAGACTTTGCATACTTTAGTGATGATAATGAGAACCGTTCCAAAGGAGTGGCAACACCTTAGATTTCTTCAAATAAAAAACTTCACTCCTAAAGGTATCAATGCACGGTAATTAAGTCATCACTTGATTATAATTAAGTTTTTGAAAGTTCTACTAGATATTAATTGTACTACTTGCATGCATTTTAAGGAAGCAATATAAGGATCAAACAAACGGAAGAAAATGCGACAAATTTTATAAAATTATCATTATCACCATGCCTTAAACATGTTGCCAGCCATAAACCGTACCATCATTTTTTTTAAATATATTAAATCACATAAATTAAGTATAATAATCTATAAAAAAAAATATATATATATATATGCATCATAAACTAACATAACATATTCTAATAATTTTTGTGACTTCTTTTATGTCTAGTCGACTCTAAATTAGTTTAAACTAATACTTTGTTGTTTTTGTTATCATCTAACAAGACATATTACGGCGTAAAACTTTTAACATTCACTAATAAAATAAAACTTTAAATAAAACTTTGCTTTAGATGGGTTTTAGTAAATACAATTAGGTATTAGTAAGTAGGTGAAAAATGTTTTAATTAAGCTTTTCAATTTGGTCTTTCGATCACTCTCTTTACTTCCTACTTATAAACTCAAAAGTCAAATCTTTTCTCTGTCTTTCTCCATTGAAGAAACTTCTTCTAATTAGAGTAAGTTTTCTTTTCTTTTCTTTTCTTTTCTTTTCTTTTCTTTTCTTTTCTTTTCCCCTCTTTCAATTCAATTTCATAATTTAGGGTTTAATTCACTATTTAATTATCGATTTAATCAATTAGGGTTCAATTATTGAATTATTTGATCATTATTGCTGAAATCATGAAAGATTATAACGGCTGCTTTTGTTAATGTAAAATTCTAGAAATTTAGTTTAATTAATGCAGTATTTCATAATTAATTGTTCATAATCACTCTACATTGCAATCTTTCGTGATTATTTTAATAAATTTAAACTCGTATTTAATTTATAATTGCGTGGTTTTAATGGTTTATTTGATTAAATTAATAAAAAAGATTATTTTTCTCCCCTGTTATTGGTTACTCTGTTTTTTTTAATTCTGCATTACATAATTGTTGAAGTACTCTGTTGAATTTTTCGACACTTTTTGACTTCCGTTGATGAAATTCGACGCTTGAATTTAGGCTATATTGCTATAATAATGGAAACTTTGTCATAAACCCTTAATTTCTGTCAGATTATATTATTTAGGGTTTTAAAAAAAAAAGACTGTGTGATTAATTTTGTTACTCATTGTTGAATTTTTAATTATTACTTACTATGGAGTACAGTATTTTATTGTAATTGATTGATTATTAATTTAATTTAATTTAATTATTTTTTATCTTGATTCTTGAACTCAATTTTCTATTTTAGGGTTTATGAGGATTAATCAGATGAACATATACTCAACACATGTTTTTATACAAATGTGTAAAATATGTTTAAGAATAGAATTTGATTATCTTATAGTTTAATTTTATATACATGCTAAATATTCATTATCTCATGTAACTGAGTTTTTACCTAAAGTAATTAATCAAAGTCATAGGCTTTATCAGTTTATTTTAATCAAGGATTACGACTCGAATTTGTCTAGGGATAATTATTTACCTTTAACAACTGAATTAACTTATTATTAAAAGTGACTAATAACTAAACTTAGTAAAAGTAGTCATGTGTCTTATTACCTAAATAATAGTATGTGTTTTAATTTTGTTCAATCTTTTTGTTTGATATACAGGTAAATTGTTTCTGTGGTAACACGGATAATGGAGTCCATTGCGTCTGAAGTTCCGGCTGCTGATGAAAATGGCGGTACAAGAAAAAGACTGAGGATAAGGATTCTTATTAATAAGAAGCCTTTGAATGAAGTTTGTAAAGTATCAGAAGCACCTGAAGTGAACTGCACGATGAAGGAATTGTCAACTGATGGTGGAAGTGAAGCTGATGTTGGTGAGAAAGCGAACTGTGTGAAGAAAGTACTGTCAACTGAGGGTGGAAGTAAAGCTGATTCTGGCGAGAAAGTGGACTGTGCAAAGAAAGTACCGTCAACTGTTGGTGGAAGT
The DNA here is from genome assembly GCA_016808085.1 of Suaeda aralocaspica. NCBI lineage: Eukaryota > Viridiplantae > Streptophyta > Magnoliopsida > Caryophyllales > Amaranthaceae > Suaeda > Suaeda aralocaspica. Next base: position 1,654,950 of record PYUH01000040.1, on the reverse strand, counting down.
AAAGCTGAGGCTGGCGAGAAGAAGCTGAAGTATACTACCTCAGGAACTACACGGGTGACTAAAGCATGTCGATTATCAAAACAAGCAACTAAGTTGAACTGCTTGGAGAAATCATCAGTAACTTACAACCAAATAACACATGCCAAATGCAATAAAAAGCTCAGCCCTACTGCAGGCTGTAAACATGTATCTGAGGAAGTGTTAGAAAACCCTGAAAGAAAGAGGTTAAAGATGGATGGCGCGACAACATTAAGGTGTGATAACATTCTTACCATGCTTATGAATCATGAGCAGTGTGGCCCATTCTGTTCCCCTGTAAAACCAGCTGTATGGGGCCTTGATGACTATTTTGACATCGTAAAAAAACCTATGGATCTTGGCACTGTTAAACAAAAATTGCATCGGGGTAAATACCTTAGCATAGAGCAGTTTGATGCTGATGTAAGGCTGACATTTTCAAATTCTATGCGATACAATCCCATTGGCAACCTGTATCATGAATCTGCAAAGGAACTCCTCAGGGAGTTTGATAGGCTTTGGAAGCCTGTAAAGATGAAAATCAACTGGGAGCACAGGGATACCAAGCAAAAGGGGTTTGAGAGTAATAAAATTGCATCGGATGTGAAAGCAAAAGATCCAAAATCCGCTTCAGCTAATGGCAATCGATTGCCTGGAAAGGCATTGCCACGAAGAGCAAAAAGCTGTGAAGACTTGAAATTGTCTGTTGAATGCCGACAGATTGATCTTAAAAATGTTAAAGTAAGCTCTAATTCAACTACAAGTGTTAAACTTACATATGTTTTGATATTTTTGGTTTAAGGACAGTTACTGACTGGCCCCTTTTATCACTAGGATTGCGAGCCTAAACACAAGCCAAAGTCCAGCTCTATGTCATCAAAAACTCAGTCAGAAATTATTTTAGGTGAGGATGATATGTGTATAAATTTGTTTACTACGTAATAATTGTTTACATTGTGATCAAATTCATAGTAATGACTACTGTTTAGATTGCTGACTTATATATATTTATATCTTCTATGCTATATGAAGGTCTTGCCTGTCAAAGTGCATGTCCTATGCCTGCAAAGGTGAAATATGAAAATACATCTGGAAGGAAGATTAAACATGTTGAATTCAATTCTGTAAGGGTGAGTTTTCTTAAATTTATACGTTTTTTTTCATTGTTTTTGAAGTTTTGTGGTGTGAGCAAGTTATTGGAGTCCTTATTGTGCATGTGTGCAAAGTGTACTTTTGGTGGTTGGTTCTGACACTGTAAAATGGCCAGGCTATGAGAACTTCGACATCGCAAAGGAGCAGCTATGATCAAGGTTCTGACAGGGAATGTCATAGCTCTGCCAAAATTCCAACTACATCTGGCTCTTTTGGTGTTACTGTCACTAGTAAGTTAGTTGAAGATTTAATACATTAGATCTATTATTTTGTCATCAGAGTCAATAATCTCTTATTTTTCCGAATTAGGTGGTGAACTATCCGAGCCAAACGCCTTGCGTGTTGCAAAACTGTTGGAGCGGTTTTCAGAAACCATACTAAAGGCACAAAAGAACACACTTCTGGAACAGGTATAGTCAGATCATAAAATTACTCTAATTACTTGAAATTTCTGATTTTTAGCTGTTAGCAGTTAATTTACTTCTAAATCGAAATCACACTTAATTGCCAAGGTTGCTTACAAATATTTTTTAATCATTTAGGGTGGTGGAGCTGCTGCAGAAGCTTTGCAGAAAGAAAAGGTGATGCTGCTAAAGAGGCAACAAGAAGGTGAGTAGCATCACATTTTATACATTGTGGGGTAAATGCTTGGATTCATCATGCCGAAGTGCAGAACCTAAATATTTTCAATTTCAGCTGAACTGATTTTGTAATGTGCAGAAAAGGCTAGAATTGAGGCTCGAATTAAAGCTGTTAAGTCAGGAGCACCTTTCAAAACAGATTTTGAACTCAAGAAGCACCGACAAGAAGAAAGGGAGGCAGCTCGGAAAGCCCTTGAAAGGGTTAGTCTAGCTTCCATATCCTTCAGATATGTTTTTGTTTTTAGAGTTTGTAAGATGATTGAATTTTAATCCTACATTTTTCTCGTATGCAGATGAAAAAATCAAGCTTCGATGATAACTTGCAAGTTCTTAAAGATCTAGAGGCTTTGATTGGGCGCCCTTTGGTAGTTATGTGCCACAACAATGGTATGTCAAATGCTAATACTGTGTGGAGTCAAGTGAAGAGCAATAAGCTTGAAAGTCCATTAGAGCGGCTTGGTTTGTATATTAAGGAAGAGTACCAGGTTGGGAATGAAAATGACTACATCGTTACAGTCGATGAACATCTGGAAGATGGAGAGATTATTTGCTGACCTACTCTTCATACTTATAGTGTGTCAACAAAATTCTGACTTTGAGACACGAGACATGATACAATAGAACCCTTCCTAGCAGTGGCTCTTGTGCCGTCTTTTTCTCCCTTGGTAGTAGTACTCCGTGTATAGCAATTTTGACTGTTGTTGGCAACGAATTGAAACAGCCAGTTTCAAAGGTCCATAAACTCATATATATATATCATTAGAAAAACATGTATATAGGTTGTTCTTATGTAAAGCAATGATCGGCTGGGACCTTAGTCCAATACTGTTTTTTGTAGAACGTGCTTATCATGCTGAGTGGTAGGGGTAGTGTAGTGTTATTTTTATGAATTTTTCCTATCATTAATCGTATTGTAGTGGTAGTGTTCTTCATTGTTCATCTCTGCTGAGTGCTGATAGCCCGATACTATACTGATATGTTGTTGTGTCTCGTTGGTAAGTTGGTTATTCTCATCACTTTCGCTATACTCCTAATTTTAGTATACTGGAAATTTTGGATTAAAATTTTATTTTCATATGAATATACTCCGTAGTTCAGATGACAAGAACTCAAAATTTATAAACAAGAAATAATTATTAATTCTTCGGAAATTCAATTTTCGTCAACATATATGAGCTTCTCATGTGGTTCTTGATCTAGGACGTTTTTGAGGCTTTAATATGTTAGTGACTTGTAACCTGTGAATGAAATAATAGTCAAGTCTTTAAGAGATCGTCTATATTTCAGTTAACACTACGATATAATTCATGATAGCACGGTTTACAAAATACTGATTTTAATCATTCTTCTCTAAAAGGGAATATGTTATTAACACCTAGGGCCTGTTTACTTCATCTTAAAATCAGTTCAGCTCAAATCAGTTCAGTTCAGCTCTTCTCTTATTTTGCTACTCATTAATCCTTATTAAAAAAAACTTTCAGTTCAGTTCAGCTCCGATCAGTTCCGTTCAGCTCGGTTTAGTTTGGTTCAGCTCAGTTTAGTTCAGCTCAATTCAACTGAAGTAAACAGGCCCTTAATAACTAGAAGGAAATATTTTAAACAACCCCATATTTTTTTGGTTGTAATTGATCGGAGTATCACCGAAGCCAAAATATTTGACCATTTTTAAAATACAACCGGTTGAATAATGACAATATTATGATCCGGTCGTACCTTACTAGGAACGACCAAAGGCAAAAAGAATGTTCATATAAACGAGTAGATCGAGAAATTATTCATCAACTTTTCATTAATTTTTATAAATGACTATTGATTCGTGTTCAAATAAAATCAATTTTTATAGGGAAATTTCTAGTGTATAATGGAGGCATAAGACATATGCTTACATAGAATGGAGGCATATATGATTAAATGGAGGCATATACGTCTTAATGATACAATACGATTAATGATAAGCATGGTTTACAAAATACGTCTTTATAGTGAATATGACGTATACTGCATAAAATGGAGGCGTATACGTCTTTTCCCAAGTGGGATATATGTAATACTCACTTTATAGTTTATACTACCCTTGATTGTGTTGATTTTCTCAAAATGTCTCCATTATAAACATCGTATGTTTATAACTATTATAAATTGAATAGACCCCATTTTTATGACACTTACGTAGTATTTTTTTTCCTTTAAAACAAGTAGGGAGGTTTTTTAATTATGTTGCTTTTTGTTATTTTCTCATGTAATAGATTATTTTCAAAAAATGGTGATATCACTAAATAATATCTGAGCGTTGCTTGACTTTCCAAAAATTTAAAAATTAATTATACGCATTTACAATATAATTGTCACTTTCAAAGAATTGTGTTTAATTTGATACTCCACAATGCCAATGACATAAATATTAATTATCCCCAAACCTTAGGCCATGTTCTCCTCGTATTATTTTTACTTCGTATTTATTTTCAGCAAAGATAAGTTTTGATCAACAAATAAGTTCATTTTAATAAAAATAAGTTTTATTCGTTAGCAAAAATCAGTTTCAATACTTAATAAATTGTTATTGTTTTCCGCAAAAATAAGGTCTGTTTAGCAATAATTAAGTTCTGTTTAGTAAAAATAATTTTAAAACAATAAAAATAAGTAGAACCAATAACAATTTAATATACTCAACATCTACTTAATAATTTAACCTTTTTTTTTATACTACTCTAAATTTTTAAAAAATTAAGTTTATTTTGCTCCTAAAATTTAATAAATGAATAAATAGTACAAAACAAACATTTGAGGCATTTAAGATATATAATTTAAAGGCTCTTTTTATAAACAAATTAGCATACATAAAGTAGTAAATATTAAGAAGAATTATTTTGCTGATTTATTTGATTAATTGTTTGTAATTTAAAGAAATAAAAATCACAACTATAAGTGATTTAGGAGAAAATATGAGAATGATTTAGAAGGGTAAACTAGTATAGTTCCCGTGTAATGCACGATTTACAAATTTAATTGGTTAGTTGTTAATGTTGAAAACCAAATAGTTATTTTATCTTAAAAATTGTTTAAAAAATGATTTGTAGATTAATTGTATTTTTAAAACAAATAAAAGTTATATAATTGATTATATTATGAATATAATTCATTTAAAACAATAACATATGAATTATCACATACTCATGTATATTGTTATTATTTATTTCATTCGAATTATTTATGAAAATAAATGTAATCTAAAAGTTTTATTTATAACTCTATAAATAACTTAATTTTTTTATTAAATTAAATAAATTTTATGAAATACAGAATTATAATAGATGATAATTTTAAAATAATAATTTTAAAAATGCTATAAAAAAATCAATTAAATGATATGGCTATAATCATTACTAAAATAAAAAATAAAAATTCATTGTTACCAGGCCAATAGATTAAGAAAAATAGCAAAAAAATATGCATGTACTTTCTACTCAAAATCTATTATATATTATAATTGCGGTAACTATAGTGTTCTTTTGAAATTATTGGTATTTGTATTTAAGCTATTAAATTCACGTGCAAAATTGTTGATAATTTTTTTATTTGTAATTTATTACGTCTCATTATTATCTTTTTAAATTATTGGAATCTTATGCAATAGTTTTATTGTTGAAATATATCAAAATCGCTTGTAGTAATATTGTTGATAATTTGTTTATATTACTAAAGTTCTTATTATTAATTACATCTCAATATTATCTTCTTAAAATTATTGCTATCCAATGCAATTGTTTTATATTTGAACTCTTAAAATTCCGTGAAACTATTAAAAAATAGGTCATTTATTTGATTTTCTTTATAAAATAGGAATATGCAAACGCAATAATATTAAATTAAATTTAAAAGCAAAATGAATGAAACCACTTTACTAAAATATTACCAATAACTTTCAGGGGTCGGGACTAATACATTGTACAATGATTATTGAAATTTCGTGGAATCGTTTTTTTTTTTTTAAATTGATCTGCCCGCTGTTGCATTTTGACTTATAAAGTTATAAATTCATTTTTATTTGATTGATTAATCTCGTCTCTCAAAAGTGGTCTCTAGCTAGCCACTCATAAGACCTGTACTCTACAAAATTATGAACAATATTATTATATCGAGAATTAAAAATTATCTACATTATTATTTTTATAGAAATCAATGAAAAGACAAAATTATGAAATTACCAAAAAAAAAAAAGAAAAAAAAATAGGTCATTTTCTTTAGTTTTAAAAAATGGAATATACAAAGTATATAATAATATTAGTTTACATACAATAGTAGTATATTTAAACATAACGGCATGAAATCCCATTACTAAATTAAAATACTTCGTTTTACCAATAACATTAGGAGCAAAAGCTAAATTCTTATTATTATTATTATTATTATTTTTTTTGTAAAACATTGCTATCACGTGCAATAATTTTGTATTTGAACAATAAAATCACATGCAACTATTAAAAAATTGGTGATTTATTATTTTTGTAAGAAAATATGCAAAGTCATAATAGTATTAAATTAATTCTTCTATAGTAAATTTAAAAAATGATAATATTTTAGATACTCAAATAGTGAAAATACATGAGTAAACTAAAAAAGTAAATCAAAATATACATTTAAAATATTTATAAATATTTCACAATATTTTAAAATTATAAATAATGGATTGTAATAACGGAAGCCCTCTAGCTAGTATATTATTATTGTTACTACAGTCTACATATATATAAAGAGATTTTAGTTTTAGTCCTTTGCTATATATTTCTACCTGAGCTTCGTTTTTGTTTGTACGTGTAGGATTTCCGTTGAAGCTGCTTTTACGGTAATTCTCTTTTCTTTGTTATTCAATATTTGAATATCAATTTTCTCTATTTTATTTTCACACTATTGATCGTTCATTAAATTGTGAGTATAGTCAACTAAAGCTATTCTAAGTATAAATACCTAATAATTATGCATATTAGTATAATTTTCTTGATATATGCTTTAACTTTGAGTTTAATTCAATCCATTACATGAAAGATTTTACGAGTTTATGTGATTTGGACTAAATAATTGTTGCTTTTCTTGTAGACTTAATTCTTATTTGCACCCTTAATTTGGTTTTGTTGTACACCAAATAGTTACGAAGTACTAGTGTTGCATGATGACTTATTTGTTGTGACCATTGATAAAGATTTTAATCGTTGTTTGTCGGAAAATCATTATGATGTTTATTTTCAATTATAAGAAATCTTTATACCAATGAAGTTATCGCATTGGGTTAGGGAATTAGTCGGATTCGAATCAGATAATGTAATTAAGCGTTCTTACTAGTCGTGTTGGAATGTCCGATTCACTCCCTGTCTACTCCGATAATCTAAGTACTCCGACTTACCTGGAATTTTTTTTTTTTTCAACTTGCACTAACTTCGGTTACTTGAACATCCAGTTTTGACTATTATTTGAGTTTTCATTACAATAGTAAAATCAAATGCATGACTATTACACATGATATTACTTTGAAATTGTTGATACATAATTCAATATTGCACCTTAATTGAGTATTACGACTTCAAGCATTAATGCAAATATAAAGGATCTCTAAAATCGTAAGATAATTATAATTGAGGATCTTTTATCAATTTCAATCGATAAAATAAACAGCTAATGAAAAAGGCCTAAGCAAAACCAAAAAAAAAAAAAAAAAAAAAAAATTCTCATTATTCACTTGCGTTATCATCTCGTGTCTTGTAACTGAACTATGCTAAGCTAAAAATATGTAGTAAAAAACAGTAGTGGAAGCAAAAGTTACCACTTAATAAGATCGTGAAATTTGAAGCTGTATATAATCTTTGAATCTGCATTGCATATTTACATCAAGTCTTACTAACGTTTAATCTTTCACATTATGCAGGTAAATTTGTTATTGTTGTAGTAAGACGAACATGGTGTTGGGATCTGCATTTACAACTGTTACTAAAAATGCCGTGACAAGCATGAAACCGAGGATAGCTCATCCTGTTAAGAAGCCTGTGAATGGAACTTGTAAATTGTTATCAGAAGTACATGACGTGAATTGCGTAAAGAAGGTAGCACCAACTAATGGTGGAAGCAAAGCTGATACAGGCGAGAATAAATTGAAGTCTACCTTGGGTCCTGAGTGCGTGATTAGAAGATGTCCATTATCAAAGCAACAGCCTAAACCGAACTGCTTGGGCAAATCATCAGTCCCTAGCAACCAGATTACTCCTGCCATCTGCAATAACGAGATCAAACATGTTGCAGGCTGTAAGCGAAAATCTGAGGAAGTGTTAGAAAGCTGTGAAAGAAAGAAGCTAAAGATGGATGCTGCTACAACATTAATCTGTCATAAAACTCTCGCAGATATTATGGATCTCGAGCAGAGTGGCCCATTCCATACTGCTGCAAAACCACCCACCTGGGACCTTGATAACTATTTTGACATTGCCAAAGAAACTAAGGATCTCGGGACCATCAAGCAGAAATTGCTCAAGGATAAATACCTATTTGCTGACGAGTTTGAAGCTGATGTGAGGCGTACATTTTCTACTGCTATGCTATTCAATCCCCTAGGCAGTCATCATCATGAATCTGCAAAGGAACTCCTTGGGACGTTTGATAGGCTTTGGGAGCCAATTAAGATGAGCAAAGGCTGTGAAGAATTGACGAAGCCATCTATTGGAAGACAACAAAATGATCAAACTGTAAAAGTAAGATACATACTCTTGCCGTGTTTACATTTACATATGTTTATATATTTTCACTTTAATGACGGGTTACTAACTTACTTTTCTTATCAACTAGGATGGAAAGCTCGCACACAAGTCAAAGCCAATGCCCAGAGACCCTGTATCATCAAAAATTAAGTCAGATTCTTCTGGTGAGTATGATTTTTTAGCAAAGAACTTATAGTAAGAATTGTGAACAACTATCAGAATAATGATTTCTATTTGGATTGCTGACATATGCATCTGTTGTGATATTTAAAGGTTCCGCATCTCAAAGTCCTCGTCCTATGTCTACAAAGGTGAACTATGAAAGTATGCCTGGAAGGAAGATTGTACATGTTGATCTCAATGTTGTGAAGGTGAGCTTCTTTAAACATAATTTTACTATTATTATCATANACTATGCTAAGCTAAAAATATGTAGTAAAAAACAGTAGTGGAAGCAAAAGTTACCACTTAATAAGATCGTGAAATTTGAAGCTGTATATAATCTTTGAATCTGCATTGCATATTTACATCAAGTCTTACTAACGTTTAATCTTTCACATTATGCAGGTAAATTTGTTATTGTTGTAGTAAGACGAACATGGTGTTGGGATCTGCATTTACAACTGTTACTAAAAATGCCGTGACAAGCATGAAACCGAGGATAGCTCATCCTGTTAAGAAGCCTGTGAATGGAACTTGTAAATTGTTATCAGAAGTACATGACGTGAATTGCGTAAAGAAGGTAGCACCAACTAATGGTGGAAGCAAAGCTGATACAGGCGAGAATAAATTGAAGTCTACCTTGGGTCCTGAGTGCGTGATTAGAAGATGTCCATTATCAAAGCAACAGCCTAAACCGAACTGCTTGGGCAAATCATCAGTCCCTAGCAACCAGATTACTCCTGCCATCTGCAATAACGAGATCAAACATGTTGCAGGCTGTAAGCGAAAATCTGAGGAAGTGTTAGAAAGCTGTGAAAGAAAGAAGCTAAAGATGGATGCTGCTACAACATTAATCTGTCATAAAACTCTCGCAGATATTATGGATCTCGAGCAGAGTGGCCCATTCCATACTGCTGCAAAACCACCCACCTGGGACCTTGATAACTATTTTGACATTGCCAAAGAAACTAAGGATCTCGGGACCATCAAGCAGAAATTGCTCAAGGATAAATACCTATTTGCTGACGAGTTTGAAGCTGATGTGAGGCGTACATTTTCTACTGCTATGCTATTCAATCCCCTAGGCAGTCATCATCATGAATCTGCAAAGGAACTCCTTGGGACGTTTGATAGGCTTTGGGAGCCAATTAAGATGAGCAAAGGCTGTGAAGAATTGACGAAGCCATCTATTGGAAGACAACAAAATGATCAAACTGTAAAAGTAAGATACATACTCTTGCCGTGTTTACATTTACATATGTTTATATATTTTCACTTTAATGACGGGTTACTAACTTACTTTTCTTATCAACTAGGATGGAAAGCTCGCACACAAGTCAAAGCCAATGCCCAGAGACCCTGTATCATCAAAAATTAAGTCAGATTCTTCTGGTGAGTATGATTTTTTAGCAAAGAACTTATAGTAAGAATTGTGAACAACTATCAGAATAATGATTTCTATTTGGATTGCTGACATATGCATCTGTTGTGATATTTAAAGGTTCCGCATCTCAAAGTCCTCGTCCTATGTCTACAAAGGTGAACTATGAAAGTATGCCTGGAAGGAAGATTGTACATGTTGATCTCAATGTTGTGAAGGTGAGCTTCTTTAAACATAATTTTACTATTATTATCATATATCATATTTTTTCTTTTGGTGTTTTGTTGAATTTATTTGAATTATTATTGTAAATGTGTAGCTTTGGAGGTGGGATCTAACTAATTTGAATGTGCAGGTTAACGAAACTTCAACATTGCAAAGGGGCAGCTATGATCAAGGTTATGATAGCGCTGCAAAAATTCCAACATCTGGTTCTCTTGGTGATGCTGTCATTGGTAAGTTTCTGGAGTATCAAAGTTACTAATTTTTGTTACATTAGATGTATCATTATTAAGTCATCAGAATCACTAATTTCTTTTTTCTATATTAGGTGATGAAACCTCTCAGCCAAGCGCTTCGCGTGTTGCAATGTTATTGGATCGTTTTTCAGAAACCATACAAAAGGCCCAAAATTACACACTTATGAAACAGGTATATTGTCAAATCAAAAGGTTTAATTACATAATATCTCTTTCCAAGTTATATTACTTGTTAAATAGTAATCACAGTCAATTATCTAAGTTGCTTACAAGTATTTCTCGAACATATAGGGTGGTGGAACTGGTGCAAAAGCTTTGCAGAAAGAAACAGTAAATCTGAAACTTAGGCAATGTGAAGGTAAGTTCACAGCACATTTTTTTTTTATAAATATTATCAAGTATAGCATCAAAATGATTACGCAGTTTTAATTACAACTGAGCCAACATTCAATTGTGCAGAAAAAGGAAGAGCCGAGCCAAAAGTTGAAGCAGCTAAGTCAGCAGCACCATTAAAATCTAAGGCTGAACTAAAGAAGCAGCGAGAAGCAGAAAGGGAAGCATCCAGAAAAGCCCTTGATCTGGTAAGTCTAATCTTCATACCCTTGCAGAAACTTTAATGTTTTTGGAGATCGATTATAAGAGGATCAAATTTTAACCCTAACTTTTTTGTTTATTCCTATGCAGTTGGAAAAGTCAATCGTTGTTGAAGATAACTGGAAAGTCCTTAAAGATTTTGAGGCTTTGATTGGGCACCCTCCGGTATATTGGCGATAGGTCTCGACTAATTTGAGGAAGTGTAAAAGCTTGGTAATGTGAATGGCTACGTCATCGGGAAGAAGGGAAGATTATTTGCTAAGTTACTAATCTTACTGATACTATAATTTCTGTACTGTTGACAAGTTGACACTGATTCATGAGAGCTGGTACGAGAGAACCCTTCCTAGAAGGTGGCTCTTGTGCCTTCTCTCTTATATTTGTACTTTGTATACAGTAATTATTAACTGTTTTTGGCAACGAAATGGCCAGTTTCAATTGTTTATACACTTATCATTGATAGAAGGAAGCAACATGTTAATAGGTTATTATTTGTAAAGCAAGGATCCTAGTCATCCAATACGATTTGTAAATTACGCTTATCATTGATAAAGTATCAAAAGTAATTTTCATCAGATTTCATCTCTGCTGAATGTGGTGCATTTCATTGGTTTTATTATCAATTTATTCCATCCGTTATTCAGTCGGAAGCTCTTGCTACTTGACAGACTTTGTAAATTTCAGTAATTGTACCACTACATGTTTGATATACTGTGATCTATGACTAGTATACGATTTCAGGATATATTCTTATACTTCTCGAAACACTTTACAAGCTTTATAGGAACTTCTTTTACATTTCAGCAGCTGAAGCTGATATAATGCAGGAAAGACTTATGCCCATTTACTATAAGTGTGACCTATTGACTTAAAATGGCAACACATAAGGCCAAGAGCCAAAAGCAAAACACCATTATAAATCAACGGGTTATGATCCATGTATATGTTAAGTCATGATCAACAAATGTCATTTACTAACCAAACACCAATAATTCAAGAACTAAGGAGACAATTAATGATGTCATTTTTTAAAGCCAGCTTGATTTTATTAGTATCAGAATTATGGCATAGTTTGGAGCCATTGACACACCTGAGCAGCATTCTTGGTTCACAAACGAAAATTTTCTCCTTCTTACCTCTTAAATTGACAACATCTCTACGTATCTCATCTCCATGATCAAATGGGTAGCATTTATGATTCATACGCAACACTGCGGCTGACCAATGAACATCGTAATTAACTATTCTCTCTACTCCATTTCATCACTCTGATTAACCAAATTTTTTCATTCCATAATAAAGCAGTCACATCAAAATACCAGATCAATCTCAATTGTTTCTTACGAATTCCAATGATATATCATAGGTTAAGTTCAAAAAACACAATAGCTGCTAATTCCTTGTTAAAATTCCTGAAATTCAAACTCAACTGAAACAAATTTATGCTAGGATTAAACCTATTTTTGTTTAAGTAAAATCAAAGTGAAACTTAGCTGAAACTGAGTGACTTTCTAGTGTTCTCAAAATCGTTCAGGATAATGAATTAAACATTATATTATTGTACTGTATGTAATAAGCAACTAAAATCAAAATTTGATAGAAATAACAATTAAAAAAAAAGCAAACCTTTCAGCAGAGGAAAGGTCGAGAGAAATGTCATCAGAGCAAGCAAATTGAAGAGCAGCAACTGATACTTTTCTTCCTTCCATTTTTGGTTGTGAAAGATTCCCACTGCACTCAAGCACAGTAGCTTGTGAAAGATTTTCCTTCCTAGACCTACATTTCCAACATATCCTTAGACCTCAATCATCCACAAGGTAGCACTAAGTCACCAACAAAGCATAATAAATAATAGGCTCCCCTGGAGATGAAATACACTAACATAATGAACATTCAAAAGATTAACCGAAAGCTAGAAGAGATATACTTGATAGTTGATATAGCATGGATAAATTAAAATGAAAGAACATTTTGTCACATCGAATTAATGCATACTAGGAACGTTTATTCTCCAGCTCAGTGCTAAGTTGTAAACCCTTCATTGGCAGAGATTACCTCTATCGTATATAGGCATTGGCTTGACACCATGAATCCATGACGGTGAACAATCATTACTCTGTACATGCATATGTGCAATAATCAATATGCCTGAGATAACAAAAGCATAAGTAACAGCACGACACCAAAGCTAAGGAGTATTATCCGATGCTTGATAGGTCTTTAGTTAAGATATCTACTATTCTAAAATCTCTTTATTTTCTAATCTTATCAATCCATTAACCACATTTAACAGTCAACACTTTTAAAAAACAAAACACACATGTTACTATAGTATTAAATAAACACCCCTGTATACTAACTCAAATGCTACCATAATACTATATCTGTCCGAAAAATGTCGAAGTCTCCTAAAGCCTCACTTATTCAAGATACCCTTTTAATTTCCTTTAGTCATTCTGCTCACCAACATAAAATTTTATATCTTTAATTTTTGAAATATTTTTCTAAATTGTACTTCCTCTTCCCAATATATTTGCTATAATTTCCTTTTTTTTTTTTTTTCTTTGCCTCAAATAATTTCCTTGTTTGTTTATTTAGTAACCTTTTTTCTCTCCATCATACCCAAACTACACATAAAATCCATTTTTCTAACAAAACATTGATTTGTATGCAAAAGGTGAAAGTAGCAAAGAGTTTGGGACTTTGGGACATAGTGGAACCTCCTCCTAAAGCATTAATAATACATTTTATAGCATCAATCTTTATTACCACAACACCTCATCTACCTCAAAAATTGTTAAATTGGGTGTCATGTCATATTGTATCGGACAAGACAATCCACTCAGATACTCATTTCTAACTGAAAATATGACTTATTCCAACAAAATGGTCAAGTACGACACTTAGGCACTCCATATTAGAGTAGACACCCAATCCATATTTGAGTAACATATGCATTAATTGTCAAGGGCACAAAGTAACCATTAGGGTCAAAAACCGTGAAACATGAATCAAAATCTATGTCATAAAGTCTAAAAACTCGGCAAATATCAATGGTTGTGAACATCGTCCTGATGCTTATTGCATTTCTCAACCCATACCTACACTCTCACGTCTCAACAAATTAGTGCACTCCGCCTTTGGCGAGGTTTCAAATTCCAAATGACTATGAAATACAGATTATATCGCTTGTAATTGCAAATGAAATCAAAATAGAAAGCCCCTCCATTAGGCATACATTCCAAATTCAAACACCAAACTTTCAACATTTCATTAAAATTTACTCCAAAAGCAATTACATGCTTAAATTATAACAAAATAAATTTATAAAAAACCATACATTCAAATAGTTAGGAAACAAATAACACAAATGTCAAAAATTAAAGCTTAAAAACCACATAAAAAATAAATTTAAACATTTTTGAGTAAATTCAAATATATTCAAACACATATTCTGATATTCAATGAACAAAATATGACCTTCTTCTTTAAATACAACACGAGATAATTACAGCAACAGGAAACAATCAGCTAAAAGGGTAACCAATAATTGAGCTTAAAAATTCAAATTTTGTTTTCAATCTTCAAAATTCTGCGAATTTCATTCAAAAGAATTAATCTTGCAAACCCTAATTCTTCGATTTGAGTAGCACATGAAAACTACTGTATTGGATTCTTCTAATCAATTGGAATTATTAAAATGGTGATGATACAAAAACTTCAAATAGAGTAATTGTGATTCGAAATTGAAGAGAGGGATTCAAAATCGATGAAATATGAATTTGTAATTTTGGGAGCTTAAACCCTAATTTGGGATCGATTTCCCCGTTTTTAATTTGGCGGGAAGTCTATTTTACTATGTGATTTGATTTTTTTGACTGTCAGTCGTTACTTAAGTTAGGACCTGTTTACTTCAGTCGAAAGTACGAACTACACTGATTTTAAGGTGAATTAAACAGACTATTAAGCATAAATTAACAATCTCAACTATTTGTTTTTTTTTTTTTTCCATTAACACCTATATATTTTTTTTAATGTTAAGGACCTAGAGTTTATCCTCCGAGCTCTTAACTTATCTTTAACCAAAGGTTGTTTAACCAATTAGATACTTAAGATTAAATCAATTCATTTGTAGTTTAACAAGGGAATAACATAAACTAATGCAAAAATAAATGTCTTCCCATAAACGCGATTCTTCTACCAACAAACAAAAAACTTTGCATTAACAAATTTAAATAAAGGCAACCCAAATTAGAAGGTATTTGCACCTCTGACATTGAGTCATCGATTATTTTCACTTTGTTTGCAATTGAACAAAATCCTTCCTCTACTACTTAAACCCCTCCATCACAAGGTACAACCACCACAATCCCTTCGATCACCACATCACCACTAAAATTGTAGTTTCATCCCCTAGATTTGCAATTCACCATCACCACTAACGCTTAATCCGCGAATTATAGTTTACTACGAATTTGCGTCACCACAAATTATCACGATTTAACTCTATCACCAACACCACTTAAACCCCTCCATCACCACCACCACTTAAAACCCTCACTCACCACTACCACTTAATCCTAAGCTGAGGCGCTACGACAACGATCGAGGTAATTTTTTCCTTCTCTTTAAACGATAAACGTCCAATATGGACAATTCACAGGGGTGAATCATCTAGTTTGGGCTATTTGCCTTAGGTTGAAGCGTCCACACTAGTTTAACTCTAATCAGTTCAATTCAGCTCCAATCAATTCTGTTCAATTCAATTTATCTTAATTTATTTCATTTCAACTGATGTAAACAAATCCTTACTAACGAATTTATAAATATCGAACTGGCTATAAAAACTTAAAAGATAAAAAATAAAACTTAAAACAACAACAAAATCCAACCGTCGATGCTATTCACATCTGACGGCTTACGGCTAACCCTGAGTTAAATTTTTCCTTTTTGTCAAAATTGTGCTTTTCCCTTTTCCTTCTCTCTCTTTCAAATCTCCGGTACTCTCTGTATTTCCATTGAAGCACCTTCTAAGGTAAGTTTTAATCTTTTATTTTTCCTTTTGCTTTATAACTTTATCAATTACTAATTTCACAATTAGGGTTTAGTTTCATGCAATTATTAATTCATTTGTCGGTAGATTCAATTAGGGTTTTTATTTTCTACGGTGAATTATTCCAGAATTGATCACAATTAGTCAAGTTATTAAACCTAATTGTAAGTTCTGTAATAAGCGATTTGTTGTTGAAATTGTAATTTGTTTGTAGTTGTGATCTTTAATTTATTGGGTGAAGCAGAGGTTTTTGGGGTTTATGAAATCAAATTACTGAAAATTTGGAAAAAAATTGAGCTTTAAATTATCCATAATTAGGGTTTTTTTTCAATGTTCTTTGATTGCACCTTATTTATTAATCTGGATTTCATCGTGAATTAATTTTTGAATTTCCGTCGCTTTTGGGGGATTGCTGCTGACGCTTCAATTTGGGGAAAAAAAGGGATTTTTTTTTTTTGGAAAATGTGATTTTTTTTTTTGGAAACCCTTGATTTTTGTAAGAGGAGAGAAAGCAAAAGGGGGGTTTGTGATCAAAAGTTTAGAATTTGATTATTTAGGAAAAATCATCAGACATTATTTGTTTGCTCTTTTATTCAATGCTTTAGAATATTTACAATGAATGTAATGAAACTTTGATTAGATGAAATTTATATAATTGTTTGGTTAATGAAGTACCAATATAATAATGTCTTAAAACTTCAGTGTTTGGATGCTATCAATCAGTAGTATTTACTGTAACATTTGATTTCATCATGTTTTATAAATATAGTGATGTGGATCTAGTTGTCGATTTCGGATCTTTTATGAGTAGGAAGGAAGATTTTTATGGCGTAGTAAACTTAGAAAGTAGCAAGTGAGAATTTTTAAATCTCAATCAACAAGTTAAACAAAGTTGCAACCAATGGTTTTCTTAGGCTTTTGCAAAACCAGTTGAGCAATGCTCGGTATTCATTTAATAAACAAACCCGAGTTTATTCAATTGTGAAAGACTCATATTTATACTAGTTGTAGAGAGGCTCTTAAAGATGTGTTTAAGATTAGTTTTGATGAGCATATATAATCTCAATTCCATTCTCTTTTTACATGCGTTATTTTATCGAATTTAAGTGGGTTTTTTTATTTCTAACTAGTTTCATCAAATCTGAATTTGGCTCAACTTACATTGATAAGATTAATAGCATCAATAAGTTTAATAGTTATTTTATTCTCAAACCATGTAGAAAAGTGCTTAAAGTTGAATAACATAACCATGAAAGCAAGACCTTACTGCTTAAGAATAACTTAACTAAGATTAGCTCGTTCCTATTCATCAAATCATTTCAAGCATGCTAGGAATGTTTACTTTGATGTTTTTCAAATCTGTGTCAAGTATCTGAGAACTATTTTTGAATATAGGTAAATTTCTTACTGTGGTAAAACCAACATGGGTTTGGCAAATGAAATTCCAACTACTGTCGCTGATAATGCTGTGACAAGCAAGAAACTGAGGATAAAGATTCTTGTTAAAAAGCCAGCAGATGGAGCTTGTGAAGTTTCAGAAGTACCTGAAGTGAACTGTGTAAAGAATGTACCATCAACTGTTGGTGGAAGTAAAATTAACACTCGGGATAAAGTGAACTGCGTAAAGAAGATAACATCTACTGATGGTGGAGTTAAAGCTGATGCTGGCAGGGAGAATGTAAGAACTACCTATGGAACTAAGCCCATGATTAAAGCATGTCGATCATCAAAACAAATGCCCAAATTAGACTGCTTGGAGAAATCGTCAAATGACAACCAAATAAAGACTGCCGTTTGTGATGAAAAGAACAACCCTATTGCAGGCTGTAAGCGTAAATCTGAAGAAGAGTTAGAGAACCATGAAAGAAAGAAGCTGAAGATGGATGCCTCTGCAACATTAACTTGTCGTAACATTCTTAAAAAGCTTATGTTACATAAGCGGAGTGCTCCATTTCATGCCCCTGTAAAACCAGAACTCTGGGGTCTTGTTGACTATTTTGACATCATAAAAAAGCCTATGGATCTAGGGACTATTCAGCAGAAATTGCAGCAGAACAAATACTTTAGCTCTGAGCAGTTTAATGCTGATGTGAGGCTGACATTTTCTAATGCTATGCTATACAATCCCCCTGGCAATTGGTATCATGAATCGGCGAAGGAACTCCTCAGGGTCTATGATAGGCTTTGGAAGCCTGTTAAAATAAAATTTGATAGGGAGCACTGGGATTTTAATCAAAAGGGTTCTGAGAATAGCCATGGAAAAATTGCGTTTAATGTGAAAGACAAAGATCAAAGTGTTTCAAATGATCAGATTCAGCTCCCTAGAAAAGCAATGCTACCAAAAACCAAAAGTGCTGAAGACTTGAGCGCATTATCACTTGAGGGGAAACACAATGATCTTAAAACTGTAACCGTAATTTCTTTTCTTCAGCAAGTTCCTACCTTTTCATATGTTTTGATATTTTCCTTTAAGGTTGGTCACTAACCGGCCCTTAATATTCACTAGGGTGGCGAGCCAAAGCAAAAGCAAAAGCCCAAAGACTCTATCTCATCAAAAACTCAGTCAGGTATATCTGGTTAGGATAATATTTTTTTTTTGGCATTACGAGTGAAATTCAGGGTCAAGATTACTGTTTGGATTGCTGACACATGTCTGTTGTTTTTTATGAAGTGCCTGTATCTCAAAGTGCCTGTCCTATGCCTGCAAAGGTGTGTGAAAATGCACCTAGAAGGGAGATTGAACCTGCTGATCAGAACCATGTAAAGGTGCTTCTTTGGTTTATTAGAAATTTTGTAGTGTCTGTGTTGCTTTGGTGAATTGGTGGTGAGTTCTGACACTTTTGAATGGGTAGGTTAAAAGTATTTCACCATCACAAAAGGGTAGCCATGGTCAGGATTCTGACAGAGAAAATCATGGCTTTGCAAGATGTCAAACAACTGATATCCTTGGTGCTACTGTGAATCGTAAGCTTCTTTAAGTATCAGAAATATATTTACTGCATTAGATGTATTAATTTGTCTTCAGAGTTGATAATTTCTTGGTTTCCTGTATTAGATTCTGAACTGTCTCCATCAAGGGCCTTGCGTGTTGCAAAATTGATGAATCGGTTTTCAGAAACCATATTAAAGGCTCAAGATCACACGCTGCTGGAACAGGTATTGTCAAATTTGAAACTCTAATCACATAAAAATAAAATTATCTGTTAGTTGAAACTCATGTTCGCTCTTGGAACTTTTAGGTTAGTGGAAGTTGTGGAACTGATGTTGCAGTTTGGCACAAAGAGAAACTGATGCTGCAAATGAGGCAACGTGAAGGTGTGTATCTTGTCTTTTTTTGGTTTTGTTGAACTTGGGCCTTCAACTGCAACTGAAGTCTGAACCCACGTTTTATTTGTGCAGAAAAAGCTAGAATAGAGGCACAGATTAAAGCTGTTCAGTCTGCGGCTCGACTAAAAACAGAATATGAACTAAAAAAGCAACGGGAAGCAGAAAGGGAGGCAGCTCGGATAGCCCTTCAGAGGGTTGGTCTAACTTTCATAGCCTTCAGAAATTTTATGTATTTGGAGGTTGTAATAGGATTTATTTTGACCCCCACATATTTCTCACATGCAGATGGAACGATCTGTCTTTGTTGATGATAACTTCCAAGTTCTCAAAGACCTTGAGAATATGATTGGGTGTCCTCTGGTATTTATGTGCCATGGTGATAGGTCCTGTGCTAATACTGTATGGAGTCGAATGAAGAGTGATAAACTTAAAAGTCCATTAGAGCGGCTCGGTTTGTATATCAAGGAAGAATATCAAATAGGTAATGAAAATGACTACATCGTTTCAATGGATGAAGAATTGGAAGATGGCGAGGTTATTTGCTGAGCTGCTATTCGTACTAATTATACTTGGTGATAACAAATGCAGCAACAAGAGTTGACTT
This sequence comes from Suaeda aralocaspica, assembly GCA_016808085.1. Lineage (NCBI taxonomy): Eukaryota > Viridiplantae > Streptophyta > Magnoliopsida > Caryophyllales > Amaranthaceae > Suaeda > Suaeda aralocaspica. Next base: position 1,634,799 of record PYUH01000040.1, on the reverse strand, counting down.
TGAGACTTGAGATTTGGTACAAGGAACCCTTCCTAGGAGTTGGCTCTTGAGCCATCTTTCTTTCTCTTAGTTGTATATAGAAAATTTTGACTGTTTATGGGAACGAAATGGCTAGTTTCAGTTGTTTATATAAACTGTTTATGTGAATAGAAGTAACATTGTAAATAGGTTATTTTTTTGTAGAGCCGGGATAAGATCAGGCTGTCCAATACTGTATTGTGTTAAACATGCTTATCAGTAATCGTCTGAGTTGAAGTAGATTCATCAACTTTTGTTGTTGTTGTTGTTGTTGACATGGCCTTTAGTTGGTATCCCTGTTACCATTTCTTTTTAATTCAAGTGGAAGTTCCTTCTAAGACTTTGCAAATTGTAGTAGTTGTACTCCCTTTTGCGAAGTTGTGGACATACCAGTCCAGTGACTCTTAAATTTTATGTGCTGCAGCAGGAAGCAGGGTTAGAGCTAGTAGTCTAGTACTGGACAGTTGACAATTGGACATTAATCTTACAAAGTAGAGTAAAGAGGTTAATTTTAGCAATTTAGATTCAGCTAAGAGAATAACAGGCTCAGGATAAATGAATAAATAAAAAAAAATTTTGAGTTGAGTTTTAGATATGAAATTAGGGCAAGTAGAGGTGCAAGTATTTGGGGTGTTTTAAGTCAGGAAGATCCTTGAAGGTGAATTGTGTCACTCTATCTGTTAATTATACAGTACCATGTAAATCACACTGATAACTTGATAAGCACAATTTTGACATGCAACTATGCAAGTGTGATTGGTTCTTGTTGCTCCAAGCACTAAAGAAAGATAAGGATTTGGAGTCACAGGAGTTGACATGTTGAGTCAATTGGTTCTGACAATCATTCAGCCATGCCTATCCATCTATAAATGTGGCACATCAACTACAATCATCATTAAGGATTAAAATTTGGCGAAACAAAGAAGAGAACATACAAGGCCAAGGGGCAACCATAAGTCATCATACTTTTAATATTCTCATCAAGTATAACATATATTTGAGCGTAAGAATGCTCAAGAAACAGTTCAAACTCTCATTAACATCAAAAACAAAATTTAGTTGCAGAACTACATCAAAGAGACTGGTATCTATCTCCATTTTAGCTCCAAGCAACTGTCACCAGTCTTCACAGAATCACAGCAAACGATACAACTCAACAACTGTAACGATTCTTGGCACTCCTGTCAAGCTTCTTTGCATCATCCTGCAACACATATGTACATATAGTAAGTAATTTAGGCAGGACATTTGCATAAAGTTTTAGACAAATTGCATTTGTGCAGCTTACATGAAACATGAATCCAATAGTTTCATTGTAATCAAGGAACTTCTTCCACTGCTTTCCAATGCTCAGCTGAGGAGCCAAAAACAGAAAATTAGGACAATAAAAAAAACCAATTCTGACCAGACATCTATGAAAACTTTCAGCAATGGTAGACATTACAAGGAAATCTAAAGTAGTTTGATTATCCACATTAACAAAAAGTAAAACATAATCAATATCACAGTGATAAGCAACATAGGGATGCTAAACATTAGTGTGTACTTCAGGCGTAGAAAGCTTGTAACAAAGTGGCGTGAAAATAGAGTGAACTGGAGAGGAATGATTTCCAGAATTAAAAAAGGCTACATCACTGTGTAAAAAACCTTGAAGGATTTTTTATACTTGCCACTTAGTGTTTTTGCATTTTTCATACTTGCTTACAAAAATACACTTCACTTTACCATCTTTTTTTTTTTTTTTTTTTTAAATTCTTGTAAATTACTACCTTTTAAGGGTTTCCATATATCCAATAACCACAATATAACGTAACCAACCTTTAATTAATTATTCCATAAACTTGCACTATTTCTTTTTCAGACAAAGCTTCATAAACCAAGGGAATAATCCTAATAAAAATCCAAAACTAACAGATTTTCAAAAAAATTGGGGCAAAAAGAAATGTTTGAGGCAATTTAAGCAAACTTAAGCTCACCCAAATAAGAACCACAAAGCTACAGCAGAAAGTCTCATTTTTCTTCCAAAAGCTTAAACTATCTCTTTAGTCACACAAAGCTTCATAAATCAAGGAAATAATTCTAATTCAACTACAAAACCAAAAGAATTTTCAAAAAAATTGAGCCAAAAAGAAGTGTTTGAGGCAATTTTGTTAGCAAACTTGAGCTCACCCAAATAAGATACGGAAAGTTACAGCACAAAGTCTCATTATTCCAGTTCTAGGGTTTCAGGTTTATATAGATCGGTTTTGTGTATATTTGTAAAAAGTGATCCCTAATTATGCAATTTACCTTATACCAAAAGTCCAAAACTAGTTGCTCCACATAAATTATTTCAAGGTAGGTTCAAATGTCTAAAAATAAGGCAGTGCTGACTCCCTAAAAAATAAATTTATATACTATAGAAGCTTGAGTTGATCAACAATTAATAGAAATGTAGCTAAAAAGCGAATCTCCTTAGAAATAATAGCACATATATCACCAGAGAATCAACTATTAAGAGAAGCGTGATTTACAAACATTAAAATATCGTAATTTACAGTTTTCAAATTTAAGTAAACAAAGGTGACAAGTTTCTAATCATTTGTTCCCAAAAAGGTGTGTAAACATAAGGTGGTAAAGAACAATAAATCAGAACTTCAATGATTGAAAAAATGATTTTGTATTTTAATAGGCTTAAGGTATAAAAACAAAAGCAGGCAGAGGTATTAATCCCATGTGCTACAAAAGAATAGTCATTCTGAGTGAAGCTAAAAGCATAGTAGAAGGTTAGGAGGGATATAAATACAGCAAGCCAACAGGTTATGACTCTTGTCAGAGAAAACTTGGATATGAAGTAATCAACAAGAGTAAATTTCAGAAACATTTGATGACACCATTTACAAAAATCAATCCTGATATTATTAGCATAACAGCCGGATTGTAGCATAGTTGAAAAGTGGTATCCATATTAAAAAGACATCCACATACCTGAGCAGCTTCATTTGCAGCATTCTTAGTCCACAGTGCTATTTTTTCCTGCTTAGTCCTCACATTGACAACCGCTCCACATATTTCATCTCCGTGGTCAAATTGCTCTCCAATCATTGCCAACAGCTAAAAACCACACACCTAGGTCAGAAACAATCCAGAAATACAAGTTTTACCATTTCTATTACAAGATTTCAAGCATACCGTGTAGAGCCAGGCAGTATCACATTTTCCTCTGGAAAAAGTGCAAGTCCACTTGCCTCCATTAGCACAGATTGGATCCTCCCATTTTGGCTCAATTTTGTTCTTGAAACAGTGAAAATCTGCCCCTAGAGTCAACTTGCTAGGATGATGTATGTTGTTGTAAAGGCTGAAATGATAATTCAAAATCGTGTTAATGTATTATCACTGAATGTAGAAGTACATAATCTAAACTAGCCAACTATTGCCAATGTATATATAAATATACGAGGCATTCTCACTCGACAAACATTTTTTTGAAAGCTCATACACCTCTATGTTAAAACAAAATCACAGAAAAATGTAGCTAAAAGTACATCAGTTTTCAGAATTATTGTCAGCACAAAATTCTAAAAAAATTGTGCTGAAATAGCTTCATTATTTTTTGATGAGAATTTATCTTTCTTTTTTACTTTTCAGCTTTGTAACCTATATCTAGTTGGCAGGCATAACTTGCAGGTGGCGGATAATAGAGTTGCTTTGCAGCGCATTTTAAAGAAACTCTAGTAGTTTAGTCCAAACCTCTTTCATCCACCTTATTCACAAGGACACTCTATGGGTTGTATATTTTCCCTTCACACAACATTCTACTAAACTCTAGTCCAAACATCCATCGTCCACCTTATGGGTTGTATATCAATTATGTGACACTAACGCTCTCAAAAATCTGATATTCAAGAGAAGAAAAGCAGACTGTAATCTTAAAATCCTACTGTCGGAACAAGAAAATGTAACATCCAAATAGGAGCCCTTCAACACTCATAAAAAATGATAACATATTCCGGAACTTATATACAAGTATACAACCGGCTACTTAACTGTTCAACGTTCAATTTAATCTGAACATCAAGATAGCATGTAACAAGCACATCACAGATTGCAATTCACAACCAATTTGCAAAATGCATGGATTCTATAATTTCTCACCAACAAATCGTGTCATTGACCGCAATGAAACAGCATCCAAGACACAAAAGTATCCGATGATATCCAAGACTGGACTTCTAAAGGCTACACGGATTTGAAACTTCCTCCTCAATGTCAATTACATCATATCCAATCGATTTCAGTCAATATGTAAAGACAGCACTCTTTATCCTTCATATTCGACACGAGCCTAAATCGAATGAAATAGTATTCTTNCCAATAACCACAATATAACGTAACCAACCTTTAATTAATTATTCCATAAACTTGCACTATTTCTTTTTCAGACAAAGCTTCATAAACCAAGGGAATAATCCTAATAAAAATCCAAAACTAACAGATTTTCAAAAAAATTGGGGCAAAAAGAAATGTTTGAGGCAATTTAAGCAAACTTAAGCTCACCCAAATAAGAACCACAAAGCTACAGCAGAAAGTCTCATTTTTCTTCCAAAAGCTTAAACTATCTCTTTAGTCACACAAAGCTTCATAAATCAAGGAAATAATTCTAATTCAACTACAAAACCAAAAGAATTTTCAAAAAAATTGAGCCAAAAAGAAGTGTTTGAGGCAATTTTGTTAGCAAACTTGAGCTCACCCAAATAAGATACGGAAAGTTACAGCACAAAGTCTCATTATTCCAGTTCTAGGGTTTCAGGTTTATATAGATCGGTTTTGTGTATATTTGTAAAAAGTGATCCCTAATTATGCAATTTACCTTATACCAAAAGTCCAAAACTAGTTGCTCCACATAAATTATTTCAAGGTAGGTTCAAATGTCTAAAAATAAGGCAGTGCTGACTCCCTAAAAAATAAATTTATATACTATAGAAGCTTGAGTTGATCAACAATTAATAGAAATGTAGCTAAAAAGCGAATCTCCTTAGAAATAATAGCACATATATCACCAGAGAATCAACTATTAAGAGAAGCGTGATTTACAAACATTAAAATATCGTAATTTACAGTTTTCAAATTTAAGTAAACAAAGGTGACAAGTTTCTAATCATTTGTTCCCAAAAAGGTGTGTAAACATAAGGTGGTAAAGAACAATAAATCAGAACTTCAATGATTGAAAAAATGATTTTGTATTTTAATAGGCTTAAGGTATAAAAACAAAAGCAGGCAGAGGTATTAATCCCATGTGCTACAAAAGAATAGTCATTCTGAGTGAAGCTAAAAGCATAGTAGAAGGTTAGGAGGGATATAAATACAGCAAGCCAACAGGTTATGACTCTTGTCAGAGAAAACTTGGATATGAAGTAATCAACAAGAGTAAATTTCAGAAACATTTGATGACACCATTTACAAAAATCAATCCTGATATTATTAGCATAACAGCCGGATTGTAGCATAGTTGAAAAGTGGTATCCATATTAAAAAGACATCCACATACCTGAGCAGCTTCATTTGCAGCATTCTTAGTCCACAGTGCTATTTTTTCCTGCTTAGTCCTCACATTGACAACCGCTCCACATATTTCATCTCCGTGGTCAAATTGCTCTCCAATCATTGCCAACAGCTAAAAACCACACACCTAGGTCAGAAACAATCCAGAAATACAAGTTTTACCATTTCTATTACAAGATTTCAAGCATACCGTGTAGAGCCAGGCAGTATCACATTTTCCTCTGGAAAAAGTGCAAGTCCACTTGCCTCCATTAGCACAGATTGGATCCTCCCATTTTGGCTCAATTTTGTTCTTGAAACAGTGAAAATCTGCCCCTAGAGTCAACTTGCTAGGATGATGTATGTTGTTGTAAAGGCTGAAATGATAATTCAAAATCGTGTTAATGTATTATCACTGAATGTAGAAGTACATAATCTAAACTAGCCAACTATTGCCAATGTATATATAAATATACGAGGCATTCTCACTCGACAAACATTTTTTTGAAAGCTCATACACCTCTATGTTAAAACAAAATCACAGAAAAATGTAGCTAAAAGTACATCAGTTTTCAGAATTATTGTCAGCACAAAATTCTAAAAAAATTGTGCTGAAATAGCTTCATTATTTTTTGATGAGAATTTATCTTTCTTTTTTACTTTTCAGCTTTGTAACCTATATCTAGTTGGCAGGCATAACTTGCAGGTGGCGGATAATAGAGTTGCTTTGCAGCGCATTTTAAAGAAACTCTAGTAGTTTAGTCCAAACCTCTTTCATCCACCTTATTCACAAGGACACTCTATGGGTTGTATATTTTCCCTTCACACAACATTCTACTAAACTCTAGTCCAAACATCCATCGTCCACCTTATGGGTTGTATATCAATTATGTGACACTAACGCTCTCAAAAATCTGATATTCAAGAGAAGAAAAGCAGACTGTAATCTTAAAATCCTACTGTCGGAACAAGAAAATGTAACATCCAAATAGGAGCCCTTCAACACTCATAAAAAATGATAACATATTCCGGAACTTATATACAAGTATACAACCGGCTACTTAACTGTTCAACGTTCAATTTAATCTGAACATCAAGATAGCATGTAACAAGCACATCACAGATTGCAATTCACAACCAATTTGCAAAATGCATGGATTCTATAATTTCTCACCAACAAATCGTGTCATTGACCGCAATGAAACAGCATCCAAGACACAAAAGTATCCGATGATATCCAAGACTGGACTTCTAAAGGCTACACGGATTTGAAACTTCCTCCTCAATGTCAATTACATCATATCCAATCGATTTCAGTCAATATGTAAAGACAGCACTCTTTATCCTTCATATTCGACACGAGCCTAAATCGAATGAAATAGTATTCTTGTATAATAACGAAATAAACCTAATTTTCCTAATTCTTGCACATATATATATTATAATTCCTAGTTTTTCCCCTTAATTTTCTAGAAAAATAATGAATCTTTATGTTTTCTTTCCTAAATTCCGAAACAAACAAAAACAGAAACAATCACTAAATCAACAAGAAAAACCTAATTAGCGACAATCAAATCGTCGAAACCCTAAGTAATTCATAAAATCACAAAACAATAAAATCAAATTTCCCCCAATCCAAAACCCTAACTTCAAATTCACAAACTCAAAAATCAAATTAAACAACGAAAATTCAAAATCAAAATCACAAAATAAAAAAAATTACCTCCAAAACTCTTCAACAGTAGCGAAAGTGTAAACAGGACGAATAGAGCTACCCCAAGCAGCTTGCTTAGATTTAACAGAAGGATTATCGAACCAAAAAGTCCAAGCATTTTCAAGAGGATGAGAAGTTGCAGAAATTGATTTACTAGGTTTTTCAGTGTTTTCGTCGATTATTTCTCCTTCTTCCAAATCATCTTCGATTTTCTTCTTGTTATCTTCTGATAATGTTGCTTCTGTTTTCGCCACTGATGATTTCGAAGCTTCTTCTACTCCCATTTTTGGAAGGAATTGAAGGTTTCTTGATTCTGGAAATTTGAAAATTTGGAAATGATGAAGAATTGTGGTTTTTTTGATGAAAGTGGAAATATGCGCGATTTTGGGAGAAAGTTGAATGGTGGAAGAGTTGTTTGTAGAATGAGTGGGTTAATTGGGTTGGGTTTATGGGCTTGTTTAATGTTGGCTAATGGCTACTATTTATGACTTATGAGCATTGGTTATGATCCAAAGTTTATGACATTATGGTCAATTGAATAAATTGATGGGTGAGTGGTTGTAAGTTTGTGGTTTTAGGTTGACTTAGAAAAGTATTCAAGCTAATTAGCTAATACTAAGGGATAGTTTAAGAGGTTAAAGTTTTTTTGTCGGTTTTAAGTGATTTTGAGATCGAATCCCATTATAACTTTTGTGGCTCCCAAACACTAAAAAAAGACATTAAGCAATATTTGCATATGTTCTATAACTTTTGTGGCTCCCAAACACCAAAAGAAGACATTAAGCAATATTTGCATATGTTGTTGTAGAGTGTGAGTTGGTGAGTTGGCGAGTTGTGACTTGTGACCATAATAATGTAGTGACCTTTGCCCCTAACACGTGTATTGGATACAAGGAATTGGAGATAAATGGATGGAAGGGAAAGGAATGAAGGAACAACTCCCTTGTTTGGATAATTAGTTGGGAAAGGAGGGTGAGGAGGAAAGTTCTATTTTTCCTTGTCCTTTAATAAACATTATTTCTCCAAAATTGAAGAGATTTGGCTGGAAAATAAATCTCCTCTTCTTTCTTTTTTCTTCGTGCTTTCTTACCTTTTATTTCTCTTCCCTCCCTTTTTTTTTTCCAAAATGTTCCAAACAATAGTTTTATTGAATTTAGGAATCCTATCAAAGAGGGATTTCACTTATTAAGAGTTGAATTGGGCAAGTATAGATACCACAATGGGGTAAGAAAAAAGGTAGAGGAGTGTAGAGAGCTAGCAATCTTCGAGAACATCCTAAATTAGTATATGTGCTATGTAACAATTTTATATGGTCTATAAGAGCAAGTCAAGTAACGAGCATAATATACTTCATTGTCATTGTCATTGTCATAATTTAAAAAGTACTCCGTAGTAAGCTTAAACTTGAAAAAAAGTTCGCATTTCACCAATGACTTGGTACATATTTGTTAATTGTTATCTATCATTTGGCATTCCAAAGTCAAAAAACAATGCAAAACTGAACAAAATTTACAAGATAGCTACGTTGCTAACTTGCTTTTCAATAAAATATTTTTCCCATCAATATTAAAAAAAGTTAACCCGATAGGCGCCGGTCCATGATAAAATTTAGCAGTATACAATTTGTTTATGTTAAGGGATAACTTTGAGTGATAAGCATTTCTAATTCCTCCTTTATTATATCCCTTGTTTGGTTGGTGAGATTTGGTAATTTTGGAGGGATGGGGATGGGGATGGGGATGGGGATGGGGATGGGGATGGGGATAATTTAGGTAGTTATCCCACCAAAATAATACCAAAGGGGATGAGGGATAAGAGAAGGATTTTTACATAATATGCAAAATAACAATTGTACCCTCTCATATTAAATGACAATTTTTGAAATAGGGGTATTTAAGTAAAATAGTGTTATAAATCTTTTTTGTTTCTCATAAGACATTAAAATTCCCACGCTTGTCTCACATTCATGCCAAACAATGGATTGAAAGTTTTTTTATCCCATACTTAAATCTTTATCTCATTCCCAACCTTTATCCCTATGACCCTATCCCTATCCTCATGACATACCAAACACCCCGTAAATTCAATACAAGACAAATATATATTGTGCTTGAATATATGTCATTTAGCATGAATCATTATCAACGTCTTAAAGTTTAGGTAAATGCTTGAAAAGTTCAGAAACAAGAACATAAAAATAGAATAATGGAGAAAGAAGGTAAAGAAGAAGAGGTTAACTTTGGGAAATCTATCATAGTGCCAAGCGTACAAGAGCTAGCCAAGGAGTCCATTAATAACATCCCTTCAAGGTACGTGAGAGACCATCTCGATCGTTCGAATGATCAATCATCGACGTTATCGGTACCTGTGATTGATCTTGACAAGCTTCTTCATGGCGAATCTATGGAATCTGAACTAGATAGTCTTCACTTTGCTTGCAAAGAATGGGGGTTCTTTCAGGTATGTACCTTTTACTTCCTCCGTTGACTTTTTCATTGTACTTGAATGTGATGTGTACTCAATTATAAGAAATTCAATTAGATCTTTGAGTATGAAATATTCATTTTCGATATAAGTGAGTATAAAATTATAAATAAGAACTTTAGCCTTTAGAAGTGGAATTGTTTCTACGTGCATTGCACTATAACTATAACCTTGTAACTTGATCTTAATGAGGGACTACATATCATAGGAAATAAATTTTTGTATACTACCCCAAAGGAACCAATATTTAGAAAATAGATATAACAAAATTATTGTTACCCTCTCAGTTCCTAAATCTTTGGTCCATTTTCTTTTCAGATCGTCATTTATTTTTTGCTACATTTTTTTTATATAATAAATATTGTATTTCTACTTTATCTCATATGGTGAGGGACCACATTAATCACTTAACAATTTTCTCTCTACTTTTAATACACGAATCACACTTCCTCTCCATCGGACCGAGGGAGTACTTGATTTGTTACTAAGATTTCCTAATTAGCAAAAGGCATGTGTGTGGTCTAATACTTTAAACATTTGTCATGTAGGTAATAAATCATGGGGTAAGCTCTTCGATGTTGGAAACATTCAAGGAAGAGGTGACAAGGCTTTTCCAACTTCCCATGGAGGAAAAGAAGAAACTATGGCAACAACCAGACAACCATGAGGGTTTTGGGCAACTGTTTGTCGTTTCGGATGATCAAAAACTTGATTGGAGCGATATGTTCTACATAACTACTCTTCCTCATGTTTTGAGAAGGCCTGAACTTTTCAGCAAGTTACCTCAAAACATCAGGTAATTTTCACATGCACCTTTGTCTCATTTTTTCAATCTCGAATTGTTACTTAGAGCTTGTATTATAATAGACCCTATATGTATGTGGTTTGATTGACAGAGTAACAATGGAAGATTACGTGGAAGCGACAAAGAAGCTAGCTCAAACTCTCCTCAACCAATTGGCTAAAGCATTGGGGGTGGAAAAGGCGGAAATGGAAGAGTTATTCGATAAAGGGGTGCAATCAATAAGAATGAATTACTACCCTCCATGTCCTGAGCCTAGTAAGGTCATTGGCTTTACACCTCATTCAGATGCAGATGCCCTTACTATCCTATTTCAACTCAATGACATACAAGGGCTTGAGGTTCGAAAAAATGGAAATTGGGTGCCTGTTTCGCCCCTCGAAAATGCTTTTGTGGTTAATGTTGGAGACATGATGGAGGTAATGTCCTATGTGCTTTTATTGTTACCTAAACTTTTATAGTGCCTTGCATCGTCTGTTCGATCTGTTAGGATACATGGCTCAAGTGCTAGCTTGTAAGATATGTTAGAAAGAGGGGACTCACACGAGTTCACTAAACGTGTCAAGTCATCAACAATACTTACCAATCATATTAATATCATGTCATATGTATAATTGTTATATGTTTTAAGAGAATAAATCTACATGTGAATCCCGAGTATTTCCTACTTCCTAGCATTATTTACCTTTTATTGTGATTTGTGAAGAAGTAAATAGACGAATGTTAATTAAATTGAAATTTTGGCAAGCAGATTTTAAGCAATGGAATGTACCGTAGTATAGAGCACAGAGCAACGGTGAACTCAACAAAGGAAAGACTATCAGTAGCCACATTCTACAGCGCCAACCTCGAGTCACACTTAGGACCTGCTAAGAGCATTATTAGTCCATCAAATCCTCCAGTTTTTCGGACCGAAACTGTGGCAGAATACTTGAAGAAGTTCTTTGCAACAAAGCTCAATGGAAAATCATACTTGGAAGTCATGAGATTACAAAATTAATTCAGTCAATAATTCCTCCGCAGATTATTAATTAGCAATGGAACATATCGCAATATTGAGCATAGAGCTAGCAACTGTGAACTCTGCAAAGGAGAGGCTTTCAATGGCCACATTTCACATTTCAATCTTGATTCGAACACAGGACCGGCAAAGAACATCATCGTTCGTTCATCGGGCCATCCTATTTTTCGAACAGAATCATTGGAATGATACGGCAAGAGGTTCTTAGCAAAAGAGCTGTATCATGGAAAATCTAACTTAGAAGACATGAGATTACAATAAGGAGAACAATTCAGCACTACTTGTAAGTTTTATGTGAAATTTTATATGTTTGGATGTTTGTCTCCCATGTTCAAAAACTAAATAAATTATGTTATGTTTCTATTTACTAAAGTCTTTGATGAATAAAATACAAAGGGCAGCGCATGGTTTAGCAACCCTTTTAGTACTCCGTAACATGTTCGGTAATTTATTTTTTTGCACGTGATTTATTCAAACTACTGATAGATTAACAAATAATTACTCCTTCTTTTCATCAATAACTTTATTTTTTATGAGTCTTCACTTTTTTTGATTAATTTTGGACAAAGTTGATCAACTTTAATTGAGAAAATACCCTTTATTAATTGATGAAGAGAAGAAGTATTATCACTTATAAGTGGTAAAAAGTCTCTTGTTTATTAACCAATTAATGCCTTTGATTTGACATTACGTTTAAGATCCGTTTGATAAGGTTAAAACATTTATTCTAGAAACTCTGATGGGAGGTCTTATAGGGTAGGATCATATCCCAATTTTTCATTTGCTAGGTATATAGCCAAAAAACCTACTTTTTTTACAATTACAAGGTTTGTTTGGATATGAAACTGGAACTACAACATCCCGCTTTATTTTACTATCCAAGGTTTTTGCTACATTTCGAAATCGAGAAATAGCTACTGGAGCAGGTACTATTCGAGAACAATTAACCTATTTAGATTTGCGAACTATTATAGATTATTCATTTGTAGAATGGAAAGAGTTAGGGGAAGAAGGGTCTACATGAAACGAATGGGAAGACCGAAAAGTTGGAAGACTATTATAGATTGTCATTTTACATTGTTTGGTTTGGAGTAAAATATTAAAATGTAAAACTTGAGGTGGAAAACTATTTTTCACCATCTCCCCAAATTGGGAAGAAAATATTTTCCCATCACGCTTGGAAGGAATATTATTCCCTTACCATTGAAATAATTGATTTTCTATTCAATTGTACAATGAAAAATGCTTCAAATATAAAATCATTTTATATGCAACCAAACAATGTAAATCCTCTATGAAAATAAAATTTCCAATATAAAAGGTTTTTATCCGAAAATGTTTTACACTCCATCAAACGAACTTTTAGTACAAATTAAAGTAATTTAGATTCAACCCATCAACATAAAAGATTGAAATATATAAATGTGCAAATTAAAAATCAATGTCAAAAAATAATTTAATTTTTTCTTCAGAAAAATAATAAATTAAATTTCATTTTTTTTTTCCTTCCTGTCGGTAATACCAGGTAGTTACATTTTCAAAATCAAATTACTACCAAATAACCGTTTTATCCTACACGAAAAAACACATTGCAAACCCGTAAATACAAAGAAATGACACTCATTGTAAACTTGCAAAAGGCCACTAAACATAACCACCAACAGAAAGAACACAAACTCAAAGTTTTTTCTTCCATTGTCCAAAAATCAAATTAAACTACCCGAAAAAACATGGTTTTATTTGGAAATCTGCGTTGGGGTAGAGGTTCATGGACCGTGTTTGTCATCATCGCCGCGTTACTGGTGATGTTGCCATGGATCCTCAATCCAGAAATGTCACCCATGTTTCTTCTCCTTGCCTTAGTTCCACTATGGACTGTGGTTTTGTTGATTGGTTGCGACTACAATTATCACAACATTGTGTTAAAAGATTGTGATGAGTAATTAACATACGTGATTATGCATTCTTTAGCCTAGATAGTTGTTTGTAATGCTGCATACAAAAATTTTATAGTATAGTTTATAAGCACCATATAAAATTATGTAGTGTAATTATTTACTATACGCTGTAAATCTGTAATTAGCGTGTCCTAAGTAAATTTCGTTGATTGTGCTGTACATTTTTATGTTTAAATTAATGCATCATATTATACTTTTTGTTTTTTCTTTTCTACTCCGTAGAAATTTATAGTACTACGTAGACCTTCTGGAGTATTAGTTTTTATGTTTTATTAATGCCTTTTTATTTTTTACATTAGTAATGCATCTTTAAACTGATATTTGGTGTTAATTCTCAAGTGCATTTCATTATAATTATTAGGTTGAATTATTCTTAATTATATGGTTTGAAGAACATACTCTTCCTGGCCCATTATTGCATAGTTGCACGTACAAATTGACTACGAATAATTGAATGTACATATATGCATGTGAGATAGTGACCTAATTTTTACTCAGAAAATTCAATGTAAATTAATTAGAAAAGCAACTTTAGTTTGGATAAAAAATTATTTACATGATGGTGAAAAATATTAACTATTTTAAGTAGTGTATGACGTATGAGGTTCAAATTCTTGTACTCAATATTTAAAAAAAAAAATCGAAAAAGTTAAAACATCAAAACGACTTCACTGGGGATCGAACCCAGAATCTCTGGTTCCGTAGACCAGCGCCTTATCCATTGGGCCATGAAGTCAATTTGTTGTTAGAGAAAGCGGTAACTTTAATTGATATTTACTAAGCAGTCACGTCTTTTTAAATCACTAGTTAGAAGCTTTATGCGGTGTAATACTTCAAAACTTAACATTAATGTATGTAGCACGGATACTTATTTAGGTAGTCACACTCGTATAAATAATTAAATATCAATTTATTAGTTTGAAGACATATATCGAAGATTTGAGGGTAGTGGACTGGTGGTGTTAGGTAATTTTACTTTTGGTTTAGTTTAATTGAAAGTGGGAAAAAAATTAGGTGGCAGGTATTTGGGTATTACACTTTTACGCATATGTTTTAATTATATTATTATTATTATTATTATTATTTTTTTTTTTTTTTTTTTTTTTTTTGAGGATTAGTTTTTTATGAAATAGTTTATAGTTATAAGTAATGTACCCACCTTTATAAATACTAATAACAATACACCAATGTCTGATCTATAGTTGTCACTTTAAATCATAGAATACATATGAGTTTTCATCAAACAATTACCAAGCAAATTCATAAAAAAAGTTAAAACTGATCTAACAACAAACTCAAAATATCTAATAGCTTAACTCTAACATCTCTTTGGCAAACATGACCTTTATCAATTTGAATTTAGGTGATAAAATTTAGGTAGCCATAATTGTTTACAAATTTATCAGCTTGTCAATTCATTAGTTTGAAATCATGGTAGTTATACTTTTAGGCAAATATTGTTCTGTATTTATTATTCCTGTTAAAAAACCACTTTTACTTAGAGTAGTTCTTAGTTGTCACTAATAAGAGTTGGTTCAACTGGTAAGCAGCTTGATGCCGCATAAAAGAGGTTTTGAGATCAAGTTTCATCGAATGCAAAAAACTCTTATTAGGAGACTCACCCACCATAAACTAGCTGTGCGGCGTGGATCAAATCCGAATGTAGTCGGGTCTAAATTCCGAACAAAACAGTTGAAGGATCAAGTAGTTCACGTTTTTTTTTACTCTACTATATTGAAAATTGAAATTGAAAGGCTCCACTAATCAATTGCAATTTGCCAATTAAATATCGCTAATTAAAAACGACTTCACTCCACTTGTGATTTAGAAAATAATGGTTTAATTTTATTATTTATTTGTCACCTTTGGTCTCAAAATATTTTATGTCACAACATTATCATAAACTATGTCCAAAAGCTAAGGGAAATAGCTAGCTAAGTTTGAAAAATAAGATCAAAGAAATGGAAGCAGAAAATCAGAAACTGACGTTAGGAAAATCTATATTAGTACCTAGTGTTCAAGAATTAGCCAAACAATCCTTAAAAAGTGTACCAGAAAGATATATTCAACCTAATCAAGACACCCCAATATTATCACCTAATGATGATCTTCAAATTCCAATCATCAACATGGAAGTCTTGCTTAATGGAGACGGTTTCGAACTCGAAAAACTGCATTCAGCTTGCCAAGAATGGGGTTTTTTCCAGGTATTTTTTTTTTTTTGAAAGTTCGTTCTTATAGTAGAAAACTATGGAAAGCAAGATGGTTAATTAAATTGTGTTGTGTAATTAATTTACCATAGTTTTGTTACTATAATTCATTTTACTATTAGAGTACAAATAAATTTTATGATCAATCATTCCATCTACGAGTTTCATATCCAATTAATTCTGTTTGTTATTCATAGGGTGTTTGTTAATGGTAAATTTTGCAAAAGTAATTGACAAAATTCATCAAAAGACAAGTGAAATGCTATAAATAGAGAGCGAGGGATAGCTCAAATGATTATAGATTCCCTCCCAACTTCAAGTGATCTTGGGATCGAATCTCACTACTGTCATTGTGGCTTCCAAACACCCAAAAAACATTATAACAAAACGTTTTATTAATTTATTTTATATAAAAAGTATTGATTTTCTCATTATACATTGCCTTGATAGAGGGAAAAGACACGTAAATCGTGTCGTGTCAATTAGATAAATGGGTTGAAGCACTCCAAGTCACTCCAACTGACGTGTCGTATCATTTGGTGTATGTAAACGGGTCAACGACGAACCTCAATCCAAACCCGCTAATAACGGGTCAATTTCATAGTAAGTTAGCGTTCATGCATGTCATTTTTTATGTACTAAAGTAAAAAATTGAACTAGGTGGAATCGTATCGTGTTAAGTCAACCTATTTAGTTAAACGGGTACAACCCTAACCCAATATATTTAATAAATGGATCATGTCATACAAACGTGTACATTAACGAGTAGTACGTGCCTGTGTCGTGTTAGTGGGTCGAGTTAAAATTTATAGCTAGGTTGGGGAGGATACTAACAGAAATTGAAATCGAAAGCTTATATAGTACTTTTTTTTTATGCATATCCACCCGGTTTTACCGGAGCTCAGTTTCGACTATATCCAGATTTTACTTTGGTTGCACACAATACACCTAACTTGTGGTGAGTGAGTCTCTCAACAATTTTTTTTTTTTTTTTTGCATTCAAAGAGGCTCAAAGTTAAAACCTCCCTTAAGCGGCAACAAATTGCTTACCACTTGAGCAACTTTTATGGGTGAATTTGAAAGCTTAGGATTTGTTTACTTCAGTTGAAAGCAGCTGAATTGAACTGAAAGTTTTTATTATGGATTTATGATTAGTAAAAAAAAAAGTGAATTGAACTGAGTTGAATTAAACTAAACTGGTTTTAAACCGAAGTAAACAAACCTTTAAAGTCACAAAAAGAGTAATGCTTTTGAATTCGATTTGATCCAATGTTAAACTATGATTGATGCTACCAAACTCATGGCCCCATTCTCACCTAGAAAGACCAAAAACAAAAACAAAATAAAACAAAATAAAACAACCACTAATGGGAGTTATGGGCCTATGGCCCTACATATTACGTAGGATTAAGGATGGTGCGGAGTATTTCGTTTCACCTTTGAAATCAATTGTCTAAAGGGTATTAAGGTGCAATTTGGTTGAACTGCTCTAAATTTCTATAGGCGTTTTACTTTATGAATATAATATTGAGTTAATTATTTGATTGCCATAAAATTGGCAAAATGGAAGAATTTTGAAATCTTAGGTTTTTGTAACATATAGTTACTGCCTACACATTGTGGAAATTCTATTACACACTCTATCGTCTTAGCCACTGCAAATTTCTTCGATCTTGAAATGACTACATAGTACAACTAAACAAATTAGACAATTCAGTGTAATCTAATACTATGTAGGAAATTGATTCCCATGAAATTAATATAAAGGATTCCAAATATATATTTCAACAAGAATTTAATTAGCATCCATAAAGATACTGAAGGTATTTTCTATGCGCGGTTCGAATTTTGAAACAGTATTCTCCATATATTTTTTGTGTGTCAATTAAAATGTTAATTTTCTTAAATTCTTTTATAAAAGTAGTTAAAACATTAACTTTTGTGTATCCATTAATTATATTAACATTTAAAATCATGGTACCGACGCCTTTTATGGCTTTTAGTTAATTTTGTGTGTCAATTAAAACCATGGTACTGGTGGTTGGCCCTGCCGCCGGTTCCACGAGCCGAGTGTCTCCTAAAGGCGCTGCACCCCTTCTTTCTATTTAAAGGTTGTTGTTGTGGTTGCCATGTGGTGAAAGGGTGTTCGGTGGTGCGGCTAGTGGTAGTAAGGTGTTGGTGTCACCATTAGTGATGGTATAGTGAGAGTAAACGAGAAAAGGACATTTATATTCATTTACAAGTGAAATGTGGACATCGATAGGTAAAAGCGGATGTTGAATAGCAATATCCTTGTAGATGCTCTAACCAAGCTAGGAACAACTGAACAAGGGTATGTCATGGAAATATCCTTTTGGATGGGCTGGCCTATTAAATAACAACTAGATGGCTGGCCCAATTAAAATTTCATAATATCACAGCATGAACTAGCAACAAATGTATGGTCATATAGTAGTATAAGTCTAATGCAAATACATTTCTAATGCACAGCTGACAAATCATGGTATCGACAAGAAATTTATCGAGAAATTCATCTTAGAAACTCAACAATTTTTCAATCTTCCAATGGAAGAAAAAGAAAAGTATTGGCAAACATCAACAGAGATAGAGGGATTTGGGCAAGCATTTGTTGTTTCGGAGGAGCAAAAGCTTGATTGGGCTGATATCTTCTTCTTGAACACCCTTCCTAAGCACCTACGCAAATCACACTTGCTTCCGATGCTTCCTCTACCTTACAGGTTCTTTTTCTATTTCATTGTGTCCTCTGTTACAAATAAAATGTAATGATTTGATACAATATATCTAGAAAAAATATTTAACTGTCGAATTATTGCATTTTATTTGTAATATAGATAGTAAATTATTTCATTTTTCTATATCTTCTTATCACATGCAATCAGTTCTTTTCACTCTCCGATGAGCCCAATCTTCATTTAACCCTCATATAAAAATTACTAGAGTACCAAGTTTTTTTGTTGCAAATTATAAATCGGAGATAGTAAATTAAAATATGAATGAGTTGAATTGTGTCCAAGTAATACAGTGGACATTACCATGTAACGTACATTACATTACTTATATAGTTATTAATTATCAATTATCCTAGATCCTAACCTTTGGGCTCGTGACAAATTTCTATACAGGGATACATTGGAAAGTTACTCAGTCGAATTGCAAAACCTTGCCATGAAACTTCTAGATTGCATGGCTAAAGCTTTAAAGATTGACACTGAAATTATGAGAAATCTATTTAAAGATCAAGGGTTTCAATCTTTGAGGATGAATTATTATCCACCATGTCCCGAACCTAATGAGGTCATCGGCTTAACGCCTCATTCGGATTCTGTTGCCCTTACTATCCTTCTCCAATTCGATGAAATCGAAGGCCTCCAAATTATGAAAGACGAAAAATGGGTTGCTGTCAAATCTTTGCCTAATGCATTTGTTGTTAATGTTGGAGATATCTTGGAGGTGAGTAAACACATCAAATATTACTCTTAATTCACGCATTTAGACTATTTGACTAGTGCTAAAATTCAACATACTTGACTAACATATAATTTTTTTTTTTTTTTATATATGCTTGAAGATTTTGAGTAATGGCATATATAGAAGTATTTTACATCGTGCAGTAGTGAATGAAACAAAGCCGAGGATATCAGTTGCAGCATTTCACAACCCGGCAATTGATCAGGATATAGGACCGATTTCGGAACTGATTACATCAAGTACCCCGGCAAGGTTTCGAAAGATTAGTTCATCTGATTATTTTCAAGGGTTATTCAAACGTGCCCTCGACAAGAAATCCTACCTTGATCACTTGAGGATCAATGAGACAACTACCTCCTCTGTTTGAATTTATTGCAAGGTAATAATAAGATGGTTATAATAATGAAAGACCAACTAGTAAAGCAATGTTGTTAACTTATTGCAAAATTTAAGGTTTCTAAAAGCACAAATTATTTTTGTATGTATATGCTTTATAAATCAGTATTTGTATGTAAATGTTGGTGTGCAATAGTATTAAAAATAATATTGTGTTACTATCGTTTGCTATCATTATGAAGTTCACTTTGCCTCTGAATTACAACCTTCGATCTCAATATTCTTGTACAAAAACTTATGTAAGACGGTCTCATTTGATAAGACCACTAGGTTTTTAGACAACAAAATATATTAATTAATTCAATAAACCTAATAGTTAAAGAAAACCTACAAATTATTTGATGGTCTTACTGTAAGACATTTTTACCAGAAACTTGTTAATATTATTAATTGGTGGTGATTGATGAATGAGATTGTTATAAAATATACGACATTGCAAAAATTATTTACTTTTTAATTTGATCATTGTAACATGCAAGCTCAGTAAAACTTGATTCATATTAGACCAACAAGAGTTATTCAATAGCTTGATATTGCTCCTGTTAATATATAAATAAATTGATATTGCTTAAGAGAACTCTCTGAGTTCAAGCCCCATCACATACAAAAAAAATCTTGTTGAATTGGTAGACTTACCCACCACATAAGTCAGGTATTTGACCAGGATGAAATTTGGATATGGAGCGCGCATACAAAATACTAATCAGAAAGACGTTTTGGGTTAATGTTATTAGCCTATTCATCTTATATGGTCTTGTTAGAAATTATAAGGTAAGTGATTCGTCTCGATATATACATTAACAAGCGTGAAATAGTTGTATAACCACACAAACACAGCTGAACTGATTGGAGCTGAACTGAAAGTTTTTTATGAAGGATTAATGAATAGCGAAATAAGGGAAGAGCTGAACTAAACTGAATTAAACGGATTTTAAACTGAAGTAAACAGGCCCTAACTCCATTATAATTATTTAAAATCCTCCACTAATCTAAGTCAATTGTCAATGATTTAATCTCGTGAAAAAAAGTCTTCACCAAACCTACTCCAATTGTAATATAAAAAAATAATGGCTCTATCTTATATCATTAAATGATCATCATTATCATATACTGCGTTCTGTTAAAAAACACAATTGGAAAATAAAGAAAAAACAAAAACGAAATAAATCTAAAATAGGAAAACAGGAATAAAAGAAATGGAAGCAGAAAACCAAAAACTTGAGCTAGGAAAATCTATACTAGTACCCAGTGTTAAAGAATTAGCCAAACAATCCTTAAAAAGTGTACCAGAAAGATATATTCAACCTAATCAAGACTCACCAATTTTATCAACTACTGATGATCTTAACAATGATCTTCAAATTCCAATCATTGACATGGAACTCTTGCTTAGAGGAGACGGTTTCGAGCTCGAAAAACTGCATTTAGCTTGCCAAGAATGGGGATTTTTTCAGGTAACTCTCTATGAACATATATAGTTAAGGATTGTAAGATACACCGTTTTCGCTTAAGTGCATATTGTATGGGTTGAGAACTTGAGTGATTATGCTCTATTGCAGAAAATAATATGGAAAGAAAGATGGTTAATATAATTGTTTTGTGTTTCCAATTTCCCTTGATTGTGATTGTATTGTTAATCTTATTTTGAGGCATTGTTTTATCAAAATGAGTTTTTGGCACGTTGACTTTTTTCGAAATAAAAACACTCATAAAACAATCCTGTTGTAACACCTTAAAACTGTACAATTATTACTCCTTAACTTATAAATGCTTTTTATTATGTTGCTTGAAGTATCTTTTCATAAATTTTATGATTGTTAATTTTTAGGAGCTCATCTATAATGAACGCGTATCAATTTTGTTAGAAAAGACATATGTCATGGAGGTGAGTTGTACGGATATGAAGAAATGGTTGATGGAATTTTCAAATAGTTTTGCTATTAACATATATCGGTAGATGTTTTGATGCTTGGGAGTCACAAGGGCTGTTAATAAGAAATAAAAATTGATCATTTGGAACCAGGAAGTCGGAATGCTTTAAGCACTTGAGATATCCCTCACATTCAGATTTTATAAGATTGTTGTGTCACTTATATCGTGACACAAAATAAGTATTTCTCGACAATTATTTCTTCAATTCTTTGCTTTGACTGGGTTGATTTAACTAGAGGAACTTAAAAAAACTGAAAGCTTGTACAAACAAAACGATTAATGTTTTGTTCCCAAGTACAGTACTATTACAAGTTGAGTGATTAAACAATTTATCCTTGTACTCTATATGTTACTTCGTAGTAACTAAAGAACTTACTAACAAATGTATGGTCATTTGTGACATAAATGTAATGCAAAGAAATTTCTCATGTGCAGCTAACAAATCACGGCATCGACAAGAAATTGGTGGAGGAATTCAAGTTAGAAACCCTAAAGTTTTTCAATCTTCCAATGGAAGAAAAGAAAAAATATTGGCAAACATCGACGGAGGTGGAAGGATTTGGGCAAGCATTCGTCGTGTCAGAGGACCAAAAACTTGATTGGGCTGATATCTTCTTATTGACTGCTCTTCCTAAACATCTACGCAAACCAAACTTGCTTCCGATGCTTCCTCAGCCTTTCAGGTTCATTCAGTACATATGATCATTGATAACATTTACACCATATGGGTGCCTAAACCTATGATATCCTTATTAGTACACTCATATGCCCACCTTCTAATTGTTCTATTAGTGATAACAAATTAATGAATATATGATGAAAACCATGATCTTTGTGTCACGCTGGTATTAATATCATATTGGAGGACCAACTCAACCAAAAGCTTAAGTTGATGATTGAGTCTCATGAATAGTTTATGTATATTGTATATCACTTTCAACTCTATTATGTGAAATTATGAATTTATTGAATATAAAATGCAGGGATACAATGGAAAGTTACTCATTCGAGTTGCAAAACCTTGCCATGAGACTTCTTGATTGCATGTCTAAAGCGCTAAAGATTGACACTGAAATCATGAGAAAAGTTTACGGAGATGAAGGACTTCAATCTTTGAGGATTAACTATTACCCTCCATGTCCGCAACCTGATAAGGTCATCGGCTTAACACCTCATTCAGATGCTGTTGTCCTTACGATTCTTCTCCAATTCGATGAAACTGAAGGCCTTCAAATCATGAAAAATGAAAATTGGGTTTCAGTCAAGTCTCTACCAGATGCATTTGTTGTTAATGTTGGAGATATTTTGGAGGTACATAACAAATAATGTTCTAAGTTCATGCATTTTATTTTATTTTTTTATAATCAATTACTTAACGTAACTTTGAAATTTTATATGGGTGAAGATTTTAAGTAATGGCAAATACAGAAGCATTTTACACCGTGCAGTAGTGAATGAAACAAAAGAAAGAATATCAGTAGCAGCATTTCATGAACCTGCAGTTGATCGGGAAATAGGTCCGATACCGGACCTAATTACTTTGAGTGAACCTGCTAAATTTCGAAAGATAAGTATGACAGATTATCTTACAGGATTATTCACTCGTGCTCTTGACAAAAAATCCTACCTTGATTACATGAGAATCAATGACACGACTACTTCCTCTGTGTTGAATTAGTTGCATGATAAACCTGAAGACTATAGAGGGAGTTAGGGACAAAGACTAAGTAATACAAAAAGATAATTAATTTCCATGTAAAGTTATAATCTATGGAATGTATTTTGAATTCTATTGACTTATTTTATCTGTTTGTATGATCACATTGAATATTTGTATGTTCTCAAGCTTTTTTACTTCCAAATGTAACGTTTTAAGCTCAATTTTTTATTTTATTTATTATTATTATTATTATTATTATCATTATTTTTTTGGTGTAAAGAGATTCACAAGGGCGAGTGGTGGGAATCAATCCCATGTCCTTGAACCAACTGAGCAGCTGAGCTATACCTCACTCTACTAAGCTCTACTTCTTTCATTTCTCTTATTTATGGTAGTAAATTTGTTACTAAATAATAGTTACATAGCTAGTTCGCTAGGAAAGCTCTTTTAACCAATCTTATTGTCTGAGAGTGAGAGATAATCTTGTTCGTAGGGGTATGCAAAAGCGGGTAGTGAATTTTACTACCCAAGACCTTCCCGGAAATTTCGGGTACCCGCATATTGGGTACCCGGAATATGTGGGTCGGGTAAGCGGGTACCCGCGATTTCATTTTTCTATTATTTTTTCAAAGTAAAGTATAGTTGGAAATATTAAAATATTTATGTTCATACTTCAAATTACAAACTTTTTTTTTTTTTTTTTTTTTTTTTTTTTTTTTTTTTTGGGTCAAAGTTCATGTAGTTGGAGAAATCATGGTAGTTATACTTTAGCAAATATTGTTCGTGTATTTATTATTCCTGTTAAAAAACCACTTTTACTTAGAGTAGTTCTTATTTGTCACTAATAAGATTGGTTCAACTGGTAAGCAGCTTGATGCCGATAAAGAGATTTTTGAGATCAGTTTCATCGAATGCAAAAAACTCTTATTAGGAGACTCCCACCATAACTAGCTGTGGCGCGTGGATCAAATCCGAATGTAGTCGGGTCTAAATTCCGAACAAAACAGTTGAAGGATCAAGTAGTTCACGTTTTTTTTTACTCTACTAATTGAAAATTGAAATTGAAAGGCTCCAATAATCAATTGCAATTTGCCATTAAATATCGCTAATTAAAAACGACTTCACTCCACTTGTGATTTAGAAAATAATGGTTATGTATTTTATTTATTTGTCACCTTTGGTCTCAAAATATTTTATGTCACAACATTATCAAAACTATGTCCAAAAGCTAAGGGAAATCTAGCTAAGTTTGAAAAATAAGATCAGAAATGGAAGCAAAATCCAGAAACTGACGTTAGGAAAATCTATATTAGTACCTAGTGTTCAAGATTTAGCCAAACAATCTTAAAAAGTGTACCAGAAAGAATATCAACCTAATCAAGACACCCAATTTATCACCTAATGAGATCTTCAAATTCCATCATCAACATGGAAGTCTTGCTTAATGGAGACGGTTTCGAACTCGAAAAATGCATTCAGCTTGCCAAGAATGGGTTTTTTTTTTTCCAGGTATTTTTTTTTTTGAAGTTCGTGTTCTTTGTAGAAAAACTATGGAAAGCGAATGGTTAATTAAATGTGTTGTGTATTATTTACCATAGTTTTGTTACTATAAATTCATTTTACTATAGAGTACAAATAAATTTATGATCAATCATTCCATCTACGAGTTTCATATCATTAATTCTGTTTGTTATTCATAGGGTGTTTGTTATGGTAAATTTTGCAAAAGTAATTGACAAAATTCATCAAAAGACAAGTGAAATGCTATAAATAGTGAGCGAGGGATAGCTCAAATGATTATAATTCCCTCCCAACTTCAAGTGATCTTGGGATCGAATCTCACTACTGTCATTGTGGCTTCCAAACACCCAAAAAACATTATAACAAAACGTTTTATTAATTTATTTTATATAAAAAGTATGATTTTCTCATTATACATTGCCTTGTGAGGGAAAAGACACGTAAATCGTGTCGTGTCAATTAGATAAATGGGTTAAGCACTCCAAGTCACTCCAACTGACGTGTCGTATCATTTGGTGTATGTAAACGGGTCAACGACGAACCTCAATCCAAACCCGCTAATACGGGTCAATTTCATAGTAAGTTAGCGTTCATGACTGTCATTTTTTATGTACTAAAGTAAAAAATTGAACTAGGTGGAATCGTATCGTGTTAAGTCAACCATTTTAGTTAAACGGTGACAACCCTAACCCAATATATTTAATAAATGGATCATGTCATACAAACGTGACATTAACGAGTAGTACGTGCCTGTGTCGTGTTAGTGGGTCGAGTTAAAATTTAAGCTAGGTTGAGGAGGAATACTAACAAAGAAATTGAAATCGAAAGCTATTAGTACTTTTTTTTGCATATCCACCGGTTTTTACCGGAGCTCGTTTCGACTATATCCAGATTTTACTTTGGTTGCACACAAACACCTAACTTGTGGTGAGTGAGTTCTCTCAAACAATTTTTTTTTTTTGTTTGCATTCAAAGAGCTCAAGTTAAAACCTCCCTAAGCGGCAACAAATTGCTTACCACTTGAGCAACTTTTATGGGTGAATTTGAAAGCTACTTAGGATTTGTTTACTTTCAGTTGAAGCAGCTGAATTGAACTGAAAGTTTTTATTATGGATTTATGATTAGTAAAAAAAAAGTGAATTGAACTGAGTTGAATTAAACTAAACTGGTTTAAAACCGAAGTAACAAACCTTTAAAGTCACAAAAAGAGTAATGCTTTTGAATTCGATTTGATCCAATGTTAACTATGATTGATGCTACCAAACTCATGGCCCCATTCTCACCTAGAAAGACCAAAAACAAAAACAAAAAAAACAAATAAAACAACCACTAATGGGAGTTATGGGCCTATGGCCCTCATATTACGTAGGATTAAGGATGGTGCGGAGTATTTTCGTTTCACCTTTGAAATACATTGTCTAAAGGTATTAAGGTGCAATTTGGTTGAATGCTCTAAATTTCTATAGGCGTTTTACTTATGAATATATATTGAGTTAATTATTTGATTGCCATAAAATTGGCAAAATGAAGAATTTTGAAATCTTGGTTTTTGTAACATATAGTTACTGCCTACACATTGTGGAAATTCTATTACACACCTCTCGTCTTAGCCACGGCAAATTTCTTCGATCTTGAAATGCTACAATAGTACAACTAAACAAATTAGACAATTCAGTGTAATCTAATACTATGTAGGAATTGATTCCCATGAAATTAATATAAGGATTCCAAATATATATTTCACAACAGAATTTAATTAGCATCCATAAAGAATTGAAGGTATTTTCTATGCGCGTTCGAATTTTGAAACAGTATTCTCCATATATTTTTTGTGTGTCATTAAAATGTTAATTTTCTTAAATTCTTTTATAAAATTAGTTAAAACATTAACTTTGTGTATCCATTAATTATTAACATTTAAAATCATGTAACCGCACGCCTTTTATGGCTTTAGTTAATTTGTGGTGTCAATTAAAACCATGGTACTGGTGGTTGGCCCTGCCGCCGGTTCCACGAGCCGATGTCTCCTAAAGGCGCTGCACCCTTCTTCTCATTTAAAGGTTGTTGTTGTGGTTGCCATGTTGTGAAAGGTGTTCGGTGTGCGCTAGTGGTAGTAAGGTGTTGGTGTCACCATTTGTGGTATGTGAGGTAAACGAGAAAGGCCTTTTATTCATTTACAAGTGAAATGTGGACATCGATAGGTAAAAGCGGATGTTGAAGCAATATCCTGTAGATGCTCTAACCAAGCTAGGACAACTAGAACAAGGGTATGTCAGGAAATATCCTTTTGATGGGCTGGCCTATTAAATAACAACTAGATGGCTGGCCCATTAAAATTTCATAATATCACAGCATGAACTAGCAACAAATGTATGGTCATATAGTAGTAAGTCTTGCAAAATACATTTCTAATGCACAGCTGACAAATCATGGTATCGCACAGAAATTTATCGAGAAATTCATCTTAGAAACTCAACATTTTTTCAATCTTCCAATGGAAGAAAAGAAAAGTATTGGCAACATCAACAGAGATAGGGATTTGGGCAAGCATTTGTTGTTTCGGAGGAGCAAAAGCTTGTTGGGCTGATATCTTCTTCTTGAACACCCTTCCTAAGCACCTACGCAAACACACTTGCTCCGATGCTTCCTCTACCTTACAGGTTCTTTTCTATTTCATTGTGTCCTCTGTTACAAATAAAATGTAATGATTTGATACAATATATCTAGAAAAAATATTACACTGTCGAATTATTGCATTTTATTTGTATATGATAAGTAAATTATTTCATTTTTCTATATCTTCTTATCACATGCAATCAGTTCTTTTCACTCTCCTGATGACCCAATCTTCATTTAACCCTCATATAAAAATTAACTAGAGTACCAAGTTTTTTTGTTGCAAATTTAAATCGGAGATAGTAAATTAAAATATGAATGAGTTGAATTGTGTCCAAGTAATACAGTGGACATTACCATGTAACGTACATTACATTACTTATATAGTTATTAATTATACATTATCCTAGATCCTAACCTTTGGGCTCGTGACATTTTCTATACAGGGAACATTGGAAAGTTACTCAGTCGAATTGCAAAACCTTGCCATGAAACTTCTAGATTGCATGGCTAAAGCTTTAAAGATTGACACTGAAATTATGAGAAATCTATTTAAAGATCGGGGTTTCAATCTTTGAGGATATTATTATCCACCATGTCCCGAACCTAATGAGGTCATCGGCTTAACGCCTCATTCGGATTCTGTTGCCCTTACTATCCTTCTCCAATTCGATGAAATCGAAGGCCCTCCAAATTATGAAGACGAAAAATGGGTTGCTGTCAAATCTTTGCCTAATGCATTTGTGTAATTGTTGGAGATATCTTGGAGGTGAGTAAACACATCAAATATTACTCTTAATTCACGCATTTAGACTATTTGACTAGTGCTAAAATTCAACATACTTGACTAACTATATTTTTTTTTTTTTTTTATATATGCTTGAAGATTTGAGTAATGGCATATATAGAAGTATTTTACATCGTGCAGTAGTGAATGAAAACAAAGCCGAGGATATCAGTTGCAGCATTTCACAACCCGGCAATTGATCAGGATATAGGACCGATTTCGGAACTGATTACATCAAGTACCCCGGCAAGGTTTCGAAAGATTAGTTTCATCTGATTATTTTCAAGGGTTATTCAACGTGCCCTCGACAAGAAATCCTACTTGATCACTGTAGTCAATGAGACAACTACCTCCTCTGTTGATTTATTGCAAGGTAATAATAAGATGGTTATAATAATGAAAGACCACTGTAAAGCAATGTTGTTAACTTATTGCAAAATTTAAGGTTTCTAAAGCACAAATTATTTTTGTATGTATTGCTTTATAAATCATATTTTGTATGTAAATGTTGGTGTGCAATAGTATTAAAAATAATTGTGTTACTATCGTTTGCTATCATTATGAAGTTCACTTTGCCTCTGAATTACAACCCTCAATCTCAATATTCTTGTACAAAAACTTATGTAAGACGTCTCATTTGATAAGACCACTAGGTTTAGACAACAAAATATATATAATTCAATAAACCTAATAGTTTAAAGAAAACCTACAAATTATTTGATGGTCTTACTGTAAGACATTTTACCAGAAACTTGTTAATATTATTAATTGGTGGTGATTGATGAATGAGATTGTTATAAAATATACGACATTGCAAAAATTATTTACTTTTTAATTTGATCATTGTAACTGCAAGCTCAGTAAAACTTGATTCTATATAGCCAACAAGAGTTATTCAATAGCTGATATTCTCCTGTTAATATATAATAAATTGATATGCTTAAGAGAACTCTCTGAGTTCAAGCCCCATCACATACAAAAAAAATCTTGTTGAATTGGTAGACTTACCCACCACATAAGTCAGGTATTTGACCAGGATGAAATTTGGATATGGAGCGCGCATCACAAATACTAATCAAAGACGTTTGGTTATGTTATTAGCCTATTCATCTTATGTTCTTGTTAGAAATTATAAGGTAAGTGATTCGTCTCGATAATAACATTAACAAGCGTAAATAGTTGTAAAACCACACAAACACAGCTGAACTGATTGGAGCTGAACTGAAAGTTTTTTATGAAGGATTAATGAATAGCAAAATAAGGGAAGAGCTGAACTAAACTGAATTAGCGGATTTTAAACTGAAATAAACAGGCCTAACTCCATTATAATTATTATAAAATCCTCCACTAATCTAAGTCAATTGTCAATGATTTAATCTCGTGAAAAAAAGTCTTCACCAAACCTACTCCAATTGTAATATAAAAAAATAATGGCTCTATCTTATATCATTAAATGATCATCATTATCATACTGCGTTCTGTAAACACAATTGGAAAATAAGAAAAAACAAACAAATAAATCTAAAATGAAAACAGGAATAAAAGAAATGGAAGCAGAAAACCAAAAACTTGAGCTAGGAAAATCTATACTAGTACCCAGTGTTAAAGAATTAGCCAAACAATCCTAAAAAGTGTACCAGAAAGATATTCAACCTAATCAGACACTCCCAATTTTATCAACTACTGATGATCTTAACAATGATCTTCAAATTCCAATCATTGACTTGGAACTCTTGCTTAGAGGAGACGGTTTCGACTCGAAAAACTGCATTTGCTTGCCAAATGGGGATTTTTTCAGGTAACTCTCTAGAACATATAAGTTAAGGATTGTAAGATACACCGTTTTCGCTTAATTGCATTTGTATGGGTTGAAACTTGAGTGATTATGCTCTATTGCAGAAAATAATATGGAAGAAAGATGGTTAATATATTGTTTTGTGTTTCAATTTCCCTTGATTGTGATTGTATGTTAATCTTATTTTGAGGCATTGTTTTATCAAAATGAGTTTTGTGGCACGTTGACTTTTTTCGAAATAAAAACACTCATAAACCAATCCTGTTGTAACACCTTAAAACTGTACAATTATTACTCCTTAACTTATAAATGCTTTTTTATGTTGCTTGAAGTATCTTTTCATAAATTTTATGATTGTTAATTTTTAGGAGGCTCATCTATAATGAACGCGTATCAATTTGTTAGAACAGACATATGTCATGGAGGTGAGTTGTACGGATATGAAGAAAGGTTGATGGAATTTTCAAATAGTTTTGCTATAACATATATCGGTAGATGTTTTGATGCTTGGGAGTCACAAGGGCTGTTAATAAGAAATAAAAATTGATCATTTGGAACCAGGAAGTCGGAAGCTTTAAGCACTATGAGATCCCTCACATTCAGATTTTATAAGATTGTTGTGTCACTTATATCGTGACACAAAATAAGTATTTCTCGACAATTATTTCTTCAATTCTTTGCTTTGACTGGGTTGATTAACTAGAGGAACTTAAAAACTGAAAGCTTGTACAACAAAACATTAATGTTTTGTTCCCAAGTACAGTACTATTACAAGTTGAGTGATATTAACAATTTATCCTTGTACTCTATATGTTACTCTACTCGTATAACTAAAGAACTTACTAACAAATGTATGGTCATTTGTGACATAAATGTAATGCAAAGAAATTTCTCATGTCGCTAACAAATCACGGCATCGACAAGAATTGGTGGAGGAATTCAAGTTAGAAACCCTAAAGTTTTTCAATCTTCCAATGGAAAAGAAAAATATTGGCAAACATCGCGGAGGTGGAAGGATTTGGGCAAGCATTCGTCGTGTCAGAGGACCAAAAACTTGATTGGGCTGATATCTTCTTATTGACTTGACTGCTCTTCCTAAACATCTACGCAAACCAAACTTGCTTCCGATGCTTCCTCAGCCTTTCAGGTTCTTCAGTACATGATCATTGATACACTTTACAACCATATGGGTGCCTAAACCTATGATATCCTTATTAGTACACTCATATGCCCACCTTCTAATTGTTCTATTAGTGATAACAAATTATGAATATTGTGAAAACCATGATCTTTGTGTCACGTCTGGTATTAAATATATTGGAGGACCAACTCAACCAAAAGCTTAAGTTGATGATTGAGTCTCATGAATAGTTTATGTATATTGTATATCACTTTCAACTCTATTATGTGAAATTATGAATTTATTGAATATAAAATGCGGGTAACAATGGAAGTTACTCATTCGAGTTGCAAAACCTTGCCATGAGACTTCTTGATTGCATGTCTAAAGCGCTAAATTGACACTGAAATCATGAGAAAAGTTTACGGAGATGAAGGACTTCATCTTTGAGGATTAACTATTACCCTCCATGTCCGCAACCTGATAAGGTCATCGGCTTAACACTCATTCAGATGCTGTTGTCCTTACGATTCTTCTCCAATTCGATGAAACTGAAGGCCTTCACATGAAATGAAAATTGGGTTTCAGTCAAGTCTCTCCCAGATGCATTTGTTGTTAATGTTGGAGATATTTTGGAGGTCATAACAAATTGTTCTAAGTTCATGCATTTTATTTTTATTTTTTTATAATCAATTACTTAACGTAACTTTGAAATTTATATGGTGAAGATTTTAAGTAATGGCAAATACAGAAGCATTTTACACCGTGCAGTAGTGAATGAAACAAAAAAGAATATCAGTAGCAGCATTTCATGAACCTGCAGTTGATCGGGAAATAGGTCCGATAACCGGACCTAATTACTTTGATTGAACCTGCTAAATTTCGAAAGATAAGTATGACAGATTATCTTACAGGATTATTCACTCGTGCTCTCTTGACAAAAAATCCTACTTGATTACATGAGAATCTGACACGACTACTTCCTCTTGTGTTGAATTAGTTGCATGATAAACCTGAAGACTATAGAGGGAGTTAGGGACAAGACTAAGTAATACAAAAAGATAATTAATTTCCATGTAAAGTTATAATCTATGAATGTATTTTGAATTCTATTGACTTATTTTATCTGTTTGTATGATCACATTGATATTTGTATGTTCTCAAGCTTTTTTACTTCCAAATGTAACGTTTAGCTCAATTTTTTATTTTATTTATTATTATTATTATTATATCATTATTTTTTGGTGTAAGAGATTCACAAGGCGAGTGGTGGGAATCAATCCCATGTCCTTGAACCAACTGAGCAGCTGAGCTATACCTCACTCTACTAAGTCTCTACTTCTTTCATTTCTCTTATTTTATGGTAGTAAATTTGTTACTAATAATAGTTACATAGCTAGTTCGCTAGGAAGCTCTTTTAACCAATCTAATGTCTGAGAGTGGAGATAATCTTGTTCGTAGGGGTATGCAAAAGCGGGTAGTGAATTTTACTACCCAAGACCTTCCCGGAAATTTCGGGTACCCTCATATGGGTACCCGGAATATGTGGGTCGGGTAGCGGGTACCCGCGATTTCATTTTTCTATTATTTTTTCAAAGTAAAGTATAGTTGGAAATATTAAAATATTTATGTTCATACTTCAAATTACAAACTTTTTTTTTTTTTTTTTTTTTTTTTTTTTTTTTTTTTTTTTTTTTTTATTTTTTTTTTTTTTTTTTTTTTTTTTTTTTTTTTTTTTTG